>OMLC01055889.1:2586-16676 GCA_900302585.1 Regalecus glesne
AATGAAGATGATGATGAGAATGAAGATGATGATGAGGATGAAGGTGATGATGAGGATAATGATGATGAGAATGAAGATGATGATGATGAGAATGAAGATGATGAGGGTGATGATGATGATGAGAATGAAGATGAGGATGATGATGATGAGAGTGAAGATGATGATGATAATATTGAGGATGATGATGATGATGTTGAGGATGATGATGTTGAGGAAGATGATGTTGAGGATGATGATGTTGAGGATGATGATAATGATGATGATGAGGAGGATGATGATGATGAACGGTGGACCTGCCGTTGCCTGGTTTGAAGAGCCTTCTGAACAGGCATCCTCCACCGTGTTGGAAATCACGGCCGCAGCGCACAGGGCATCTTTCGCGGTCATTACGCAACAACATCCGCGGAGGGGGACACGCTCCGTGGGCTGGTTTGACAGCATTACGGTGTGTGGTGAGACACACGTGAGACAGTCCACCCTGGCGTGGGTGCAGGCCCCGGAGGCGGTGTGTGAGGACAGCCAGGCGTTTCGCTCATCCTCTGAGTAGCCGGGGCCTCACATTGGGTGACTGGTGATGGAGGCGGAGGAGAGCCGTCGAGATACCTTCCCTCCACACCACCTGCAGAATGCGCAAGCCCCCCATCAGCCCACTGCAGCCCTCGCCACTTGATTTATTGCACTGCACAAGACAGACAGACATTACAGCCGACGTTTAGCCACACTGGTGACCAACAACAGGCGACGTGTTCGTTTCTCAGCAGGGGCTGGAAATCAAAATTATTATTATCATCATTATTATTTTTAAAGAAAAGAAATGAGATGTGGACCGAGGCCCGAGGGAGATGACGGAAGACGTGACAATCCCAGCTTACCTCAAGCGTTCTCATCTCTTTCTGTGTCAAGTCGTTGGATGTGGCACATTTGGTCCGTAAGCCCTCCAAACTAGAGATGCTTATGTCTATCATATTCTGCACCAGCTCGCACTGCTGCAAGGCTTTCTGCAAAGTGAGATGCTCCTCCTCGGGTTTGGAGATCTCCTCGTCCATAGTTTGGGAACAGTGGTCGTTTTATTGGTACGTGAAAAAAATCGGTGCCGAGAAGAAACGCAGTGAGCCCCCAAAATAGATCAACCTGCAAAATGCCATGAAACGAGCAACGATGCTCCGGGTTTTATGGACGGGTTTTAAGGCGACTCCATCGCGGCAATCCTTGTAGCTCCTCTGATCGCAGGCTATTTCAAAAACAGAGCGAAGATGCTGAGCAGAAGTACAGTCTGAATAGAGATCAATACAGTATCCATTGAGCGTCTGTTCGTTTTAAATTAATAAAGGGTAAAATGAAAAAAAATCTGTTCAACGTATCGTCAAAAGCCAGCACCGTGTGGCCCTTATAGGTGATGTGTGAGTTAGATGCAGGTACTCCCCGTTTCTCATGCCAGCAGCTGTCTCCCGGTCCGCTCCCAGCGCATCGACCTGAGTCCTGTCAATCAAATCCACAGCAATAGCAACAGCCTCGTATCGCCCAGGGGAAGCAGGAGGGAGCCGCCGCCACCGAGATCACCTGATCTCGCGAGATGAGTGCGGTGATCTCGCCGGTTTAAGTGAGGCCGAGATCACACAGATAAGACACGCCGTAAAACACGGACACGTCCAACATGTGACGTCTCAGGCTGTGGGACCCCCGAGTGTCCAGATACACGTCTGGGTGCTGGAATAGAAGATACTCACATACACTCTTTAGTCTACATCCTACTCTCTCTCTCTCTCTCTCTCTCTCTCTCTCTCTCTCTCTCTCTCTCTCTCTCTCTATTTAAAGCTAATTCAACCACTTTAAATATAGTCTATTAATAGTTCCTTCCTCAAAGTATTAATAAAATGGGAATTATTAAGTTCATACGATCATAATTCCCGGGATCTTACCCATGTTAGCATGTTTACGCTGTCGTTGGTAGCCGGGTGATGACGTTGATTTTCTGCGACAGAGTGTGGTTGAGATCGTTGGGAATGAGTAAAAAGGGTTTTCTTTTCCCCTTCAACACACCAGTAAATCTCCGTCTGTCTTTTGCACAGCTCCCACATTGTCACATTATAGAATGTGACAGTTTGCTCTCTTTGGTGGGTGGGTAGGAAGGGGACAAGCAGGGACCAGTCCAGATTGTACATGGGCTTGTCACTTCCATGAGGCAGGCAGGCGCTGGTGGGAAATTCTTATGACATTTTCTCTCTGACACCTACAGAGACATCAGACCACATTTGGTCTGGCCAAGCTGAAGGGGCTGGTGGAAGGACGACCAGACATGCAGAGGAGGAAGAATATCGGGGCTATCGTTATTCCATCCCGAATGTTGACCCGTGTTGTTCACCTATGGGAATGTATAACAACACCAAATTAATATCATCCATCCTTCCATCCATCATCAACCACTTATCCGAAGTCAAGTCATGGAGTCATGCCTATCCCATCCCTGTACTTGTCCATTCCATCTCAGGGCTTGAGCAGGTAGGGGGTGTCTTGCTCAAGGACACTTCAACACGCTTTCTGCAGGGGCTGGAGATTCAACCATCAATCTTCCGATTACTAGACGACCGTCCTACCTCATGCCCCCCCCAAAAGCATCTAAAAACCGATGCAATAAATTAATATTGATAGCCAACATCTCTCCTTTCACAAGGCCACCAAGGGGAGTCATCGTTTTCCTGCAACATTTCCAGAAGACTGAGAGCTAAACATTCAAACAAAAGCACAACACCAGGCAAGCTCCTGTATTTTAAAAGGCAGAAATCTGGACAGCTGTGATGGTGGCTGAGAGGGTCTTTAGCTTTGTCAGTCACAGACATTTAGCAACACCTGCTGATATTTACATGTCATTTTATGCTTGAGCAGTCAAAATATACACGGCCTCTTACGAGATCCAGGGCCACATTTATTATCTCTTTTTATAGTCCTGGAAAACGTCTGCCTGCCTGCCTGCCCCAGGCCCAGCACACAACATTATCCACAGAAGCTTTTCTTGAAATCTGAAAAGACCTTTTTATATTTTTGGCCAATCACTGCAATAAAGGCTATTCAGGTGAACTGATTCAGCTTTCTTGTGATTTCCTTTCCAGTAATATTGAACAAGTATAAAGAGAACCTCATGATTTTATCGTCGGCTGTGACGTTATTACAGAGACCGCGCCTATTATCGTCAAGGCCTGAATATGATTGGTTAGAGGTGCTGACGTATGACGCACGTTTTGTCGTTTAGCGCGCCAAACTCCTCTGCTCAACGCAAGGCGTCCTGTAGCTTAGGCACCCAACCCGACCTGCAAGTTCTATATGTATATATATATATAAATATATGTCTTTAATGCGAGTACTTCTATGGCTTCGACCGGCAGCACGGCGTCTTCTCAGTCTCAAAATTTGCCATGGTGAGTTTCATGGCGCACGGTTCGTGTTATGTATGCAGACGTGGATACTGCTAAGTTGTTGTTTATTAGCATAGCCGCTGGACTGCTGTCTACGTTGAGATACTAGCTTGCCTATTGACAAATGTTTTCTTTTGTAATAGATGTCGATATGTACAGGCTACAAACAATGTCATAATCGTGCTGTACTACCACGACAAATACACACGCAGGTAAATAATATTGCCAACGTTTACCTTTTTACTAACCTCATGATTGTCAACGATGCAGGGTTGAGAAGTACAGACCACGGAAACTTGATGACCTGATCTCCCACAAGGATATTCTCAGCACCCGTAAGGTTTTATTTCATTTTTTATTTAACAAATCCCTACCCTCTGACAAGTGCTACAGAGCAATGTGCACCAAAGCCAGCAGACACAGAAGCAGTTTCTGTTTCTCCCTCAGGCCACACATAACAGCATGGTGCAGTGATGGACAGTCTTTATGTAAATATGACGCTTCATTAGCCCCCCTGGTCATGATATCTCACTTATGATCTGCAATACCTCTGTAAACCAGATGTGTCATATTAATGTATAACTGTAAATACACGTTCAACTGCTATATTAAAGGTCCATTTCCATGTGTCACAGTCAGTCGCCACATAGTGGGGGTGGACATGGACTTAGATAGATTGGGGGAATATGGACAAGATGCCCTTCCTGACGTATTTTATGATATCGCATAGAATTAGATGATAAATAAATATGCAATATTTTTATTATATAATTAGCGTAAATAGAAAAGCAACATCCATCCATCGTCAACCGCTTATCGGATAACCGGTGTTGGGTTGCGGAGGTAGCAGATTTCAGCCGGGAACTCCAAGCTTTCCTTTCCCTTGGAATATCAACTAGCTCTGATTGGGGGATCTCAAAGCGTTCCCAGGCTAGTGTGGAGATATAATCCCTCCATCTGGTCATCGGTCTACCCCGTGGCCTCCTCCCAGCTGGATGTGCCTGAAAAACCTCTTTTGGGAGGCAATCAGGTTGCATCCTTATTAGATGCCCGAACCACCTCAGCTGGCTCCCTTCTATAGAAAAGCAACATGATTTGTAAAAAAATAAGTCAATTTACCATTTAAACCATTTGATATATAAGCATAATGATGGAGGTCTGTTTTATGTGTCATGATTAGTCTCCACGTTCAGGGTGTGGACATAGATTTAGATGGAGCTTTGGGGATTACAGCCCGATGGTCTTTCTGACACTGCATGTATGTTCGAACCTGCTGCCACTGGCTTGTCTATCCCCGAGGCATACTCTCTACCTCTGAGCCACCGCTGCCATCACAAAACTCTTAAAATAGTTGTGACCTATCTTTTGTTTTATGCATACTTGTAGTATGTATACCCGTAGTATTCTTTTTATTCCATTTCTCTCTCTCTCTTTCTCTCTCTCTCTCTCTCTCTCTCTCTCTCTCTGTGTGTGTGTGAGAGTGATTTATGCTATTACTAGAAGCTGCTGTAAACTAGAGTCAAAGTCCATGTATGCATAAGCACACTTGACCAATGAAGTTGATTCTCGTTTTGATTCTCAAGTCTCTAAAGTGTCAACTCAGCCGATTGGTTTAAGTTTTCAGTCATTGCTGTTTTAACTGTCTTGATTAACTTAGAGCACATGCTGAAAATAATTCACTATATTATAATTCTATACCTTTTTCCTGATATTAATACCTTCACCCTTGGTTGCTCCAGTCCAGAAATTCATCAGTGAGGACAGGCTTCCCCACCTCCTATTTTATGGCCCTCCTGGGACAGGAAAGACCTCTACCATCCTAGCATGTGCCAGGCAACTGTATAAGGATAAAGAGTTCAACTCTATGGTGCTGGAGGTAAGCCTCAACATGTATTTTGCTCTGTAGGGCTGTCAAGGCCTCAACAAGCTCATTCCACCTAACATTTCTGTTTTAGGAACAACCCTGTTCTGTGCTTTGATTTGCTATCTTGTTGTTTTATAGCTTAATGCATCAGATGACAGAGGTATTGATGTGGTACGAGGTCCCATCTTAAGTTTTTCCAGCACCAGGACCATATTCAAGTAAGACCTCCCCAACAATTTAACTGTCATTTACATTGGTCAATAGTCTGCAAACATATTTGCTCATTTTCCGTTCACGTTAAGATTTTCACCTTGGTTAAAGATGTACTAATAAGTGCAACTGGTGAGAAACCCTCCGTATACACAGCTCTCTGGAGCATGAGTGACGATTACTGCTTTGCAGTATGTCATCAAATATCTGTTTTATCATATCGCAGCTCTTTCAGATCCTCGTGTTCAACAAGCATAGCGTCCCAGTTACACTTAGCATCCATTTTACTTGTGTCCATATGTGATTGATCCTAATTGCTTTTACACACTATCAAAAATATATCTCTTGTGATTGAGTAGAAATCCAATTTCCCACACTAGTACTATCCTGTATAATGTGATAACTCACCTTCCTGAATACTATAATCTACTTTTACCTCAAAACAAAACTTTGTGTCATATTCTCTTTCCCATTGTTGTGGGCATCATGTTTGAAGGGACATAGGGAGAGGATGTATGTAGCTGGGAAGAGCCATTTATAATTTCAGAATTTGCAATTTTCCTATTACACTCACGTCTCATATCAGTTTGGGGGCAGTTTCAGTTAATCATAATTAGATTCTGTCCCCAGTGCAACTTTGGTTCATTTATAGAAGACATTTTCTATGAACAACTGGGACAGAACTGCTCTCTGTTCACCCAAGACTCTATGTCAGCTATATAATGAGGGCGGGTCATACTGTCAAATAGAAACAATTGCATTTGTCATCTTTTGTCTATTTCCTCACAACCTCCAAGCAAAGGCTTCAAGTTGGTGATACTAGATGAGGCAGATGCCATGACCCAGGATGCCCAGAATGCACTGCGGCGAGGTAAGCCATTTGTTTCACCGGGCCTCACCCCATAGCCCACTGAGCAGCCAGACTTTTTGACTGTTGTTGAATTAAAATAATACCCGCTTATTTCAGTTTATCAATAAAAACAGTCTCAGACTTATGAGTGCACACAGGTCATTAATGAATTTCCGTGACAGCATTTACTATGGCTACTTAAACCCCCCACACACACATACATGCAAGCTTAAATAGACACATTATTTGAGAAGGTTTTTCCACTATGAATTGTATAAATACTACATCTGCTTGAAATATTCAAAAAACTAGTGAAAAATTTGGGGGGGGTTGGGTCAGATTTTTGGAGCAATGAATAAGCTTTCACTCTATTTGCTTGGGTATCACCAAGTAGTCCCCATATTGTGGGGGTGGACACAGGCTTAGATGGAGCTTGGAGGATTAAGGCCAAATGCCCATCCCAATGTCCCATGGTGAATTTGAGCCCACAGCCTCTGGCTTCCTGAAGCACACACTCTACCACTGAGCTACGGTGGCTCCATGGGCAACAGTTCCTCGCTCTAAGCATTTTACAGAATAAAAGGAAAGCCAAGCTTTGTACATTTGTCTTTTTTCTGATCTGAAAACTGATCCTATCTGTGACTCAAAACTGATATAATCTGAACTGTGACTTCTGTGGTCTGTGGCACCCCTAATTTTGAATACAATGCAGACACAAATTACCATTCAGTTATGGGTGAGATTTTTTAAGAGATAATTCTTGGTTGATGCTGAAGTTTTGACTTGTTTTCTGGGTTAGTGATTGAGAAGTACACAGAGAACACACGCTTCTGCCTCATCTGCAACTACCTGTCCAAAATCATCCCGGCCCTACAGTCACGTTGTACCCGGTTCCGTTTTGGCCCACTCTCCCACGATCAGATGATCCCGAGGTTGGAGTATGTCATACAACAGGAAAGGTGTGTAGCAGCAGAGCGCTTACCTCCAAGTCGGGTGTTGTGGGTTCGATCCCTCTGCGGGTCATCAAGAAAGAGTGTCTAGCCTAAATACCCCATGCTCGGTAAATGTGAGGCATATGATGTTAAATGCTTTGAGTGGTCTGTATATTAGAAAAGCCGTATATATAAAAATGAGTTTATTTACTATTGCTACTTGTTCAGAGGAAGGTTTTGAACATAAGTCTTAATCTTGATTGAAGTTCAAACTTTCATGGGTTAATTATTCATGGGCATCCCTGGTGTAAGTGTATGATTCCCATTCAAATGTGGTCACACACAGAGGGTAAGAGTCAGTTCACTTAATTGAACTATGCAATCTTTTGTTTGTTTTGCCAGTATCGACATAACTCCAGATGGAATGAAAGCGATCGTAACACTATCCACAGGAGATATGAGACGATCACTCAACATACTGCAGGTATGGCAAAGAAACTTGGATTCTATTTGATCATTTTTCATCACATATTGCCATTGATAAATAAATTGATAGATTGCGTTGTATCAACTCTCAAATGTTAATAATGGAGACTATAACAATAAGGTAAATAAACAGAATAAATGTTATGAGGTAGTGTCCTCTACATCAAATAAGGCATTTTGATGAGGTATCTATAACATGCTAAAATATAAAATGCTCTTTAGCATGGCAAAGACCTGTTCCCAACAGATATGGGAGGTTGTGGGGTGATCAAGGGTACAGCTCAAGGGAAGAAACTGTTCTTAAGTCTGCTAGTTCAGACTTCAATGGCCCCATATTTCTTCCTAATAGGCAAGAGGAAAAACCGATTGGGAGCTGGATGGGTTGGGTCCTTATGTAGATGGCTAGCATACACTCCATGCAGGTTTTGGAGCACAGTTCTCACAATATTCTGTGTCAAGTTTACAAAGTTCCGGTTTCTGGCAGTGCAGCTAGCCTACCACACGGTGGCACATTAGCAGAGGATACTCTATGGTGCTTTTGTTAGAGTTTACTCAAAGCCAAGAGGGAAGTTTGGCTGGTTAGGGTTTTCTTAGGAAGAAAAGCCTCTGGTTGGCTTTCTTCCTCTGGGTTAAGGGACCTTCGAAGATCTTTTGTTTATATGGATTCCCAGGAATTTGATGTTGTTGACCTTCTCTGCCTCATCACCATTTAAATGGAGAAGGGGCTGTGTTGTCTTCTGGGCTCTCCAATGATCTATTGGTTATGGTGTAATTTTACTGGCAAAATTGTGTAGATCTTGCACATGTACTGTACATAAGGAAAATCAGTCCCTGTGGTACATTGGTATAGAGGCCTGTTGACAACTTATTAATTCCCGTATGGCTTGGATGTACTTGGAAGAAGTTAACACTTTATACATGTCCAGTTGACTAGCATTTTGTATTGAAGTGATGTTTTTATTTGTAATCACTTGGTTTGTTTTTTTTGTTGCTTCATTGTTGTTGTCATACTTTAGTGGTATGTGATCTGCGTTATTTATGCAGTCCATGGCTTTTGTTGTTGCTTTATTTGTTCTTTTCTGTCCTCATTCATATGTTAGGCACTAATTATTTTTTTGAGTAGTCGCACTCATAACATTTATTAATTAGTTTTTGTTTTTTATATTGCTACTACAAATAACTAATATAAATCCCATGTTTACAAAGCAGTTTTTCATATTCAAAGCAAAGTTTTTTTTCTTCTGTTGTGCTCATTTGAGTTATTTCTGTGTGACACCAGAGCACAAGCATGGCTTACGGGAAGGTCACGGAGGACACAGTGCACACCTGCACCGGTCATCCCCTCCGCTCAGATATAGCCAATATCCTCGACTGGGCTCTCAACAAAGACTTCACTACAGCATACAACCGTATCCTTTTTCTTCCATGCATTCTCACACACCAGTTCAGACATTGAACTTAAATGTCTGACTTTCAACCTTTGAATTTTAATTTTTGTTGAGTGGCATCTAAATTTGCTTGTAAGGATTTTTTTTTTAGGATGCTCAACTTTGACATAAAAGTAATTAAACACTGGGCTTTGAGCCGGTCTTCTCCCATTCGGGTGGATAAAGAAGGGGTGGAAGGTGGGGATTGGTTAGGGGGAGCAGTGCTATAGACAACACCACCACCAGCTTATCTGTTAACCATTGTTAATAGATAATTGGAAAATTTAGAATTAAACACGCTGAAACGATCTAATTAGAGCTTGAATTACTACAGAAATGGAATATCACTTCCTAAGTAACTATATTCTATGAAAAACAAATGGCAACACTTTCTTAGGTTTCAGAGCAAAATATAAATCAAATGTAAAATGGATCCCCCAGGCAAGTATAGAGAAATAAATGGAATCTGTTCACTAATTGGTACATTGAACTCCCCGAGATTGAAACCACCATGCAGCCATACTAGCCCTAGGTAATATGTATTACAACCAGCTTACCATAGTGCAGCACTAGCTTGCCACCCATCCTCCCTAACTACAGGGCAAAGGGGAATGGCCCCTTTGGGAGTGTTCAGGGGTAGCTGGGCAACATATCCACCACCTCTGGAGTCATAACTGTATCCTCGCAGACCTATCATGAAATCATCCCAGGAACTGTGTGATCACTAATCACCCTCCCAGTTTTTTCTACTGTCTTATTGAATCCAAAATATCATCTCAAAAAGTATCAGTGTTTACTCCAGTGTATACTTTCACCTTAGCACCTCTTCCACAGAGATCCTCCAGCTGAAGACTTTGAAAGGCCTTGCCTTGCACGATATCCTCACTGAGGTTCATCTGCTTATACACAGAGGTGAGGCACAATGTCTGGCTCTTGACCCAAAGATGACCTTTCTATACTACTTAAACAATCTGCACTTGCTGTGAGCAGTTTACAAGATATTTCAAAGTACAACAGGAGCCCTAAATGTCCGATGCATCCTTTGTGTTTATGTATGTGTTCATGTGCCGTGCTGATCCCTATAGAGGATTTTACAATGGAGATGAGTTTTTTCTGCCCTGCGTGCTTGTGATGGCCAGGTTTTAGACTCTGTTGGGATCCCAAGAGAACATTAGTTGTAATGGCCTTTTTTTAATGTTACTCTTTTTTTCTCCCCATCCCTTTCAGTGGACTTTCCCCCATCAATTCGAATGGGACTGCTCATCAAGTTGGCTGATATTGAGTAAGTGAAATTACACCCTTGATATGTACAAGGTAATAAAGATGAGATATATTACAGTTTACACTAAGTCATTAGCAAGGACTGAGAGAAGCATGTGTATAGATAGATAGATATGAAGACTTTTGTTTTGGTGCTTTAAAAGGCTTTTGTCTCCTCAGACACAGGCTTGCAGCAGGAACCAATGAAAAAATCCAGCTTAGTTCCATGGTGGCAGCTTTCCAGGATGTGCGAGACCTTGTGGTCAGCAAGGCTTCCTAAAATATTCTCCCACATATTTGGAGGTCTGGTTACGGCAGAAGAATTACTTCCCAGAATCTTATCTTTTCATTATGATTTGGAGCAGATAATTCGGCATGGGACAAGTCAAGTGAAAGTGCAGCTTCGGCATTTGAGAAGAATCACTTGTGGGCACTTGTGAGCATTCTACAGCATACTGCTTGCTTCAAATGGAAAAAAATCTTGGAACAGATCAAATTTTCCATTCCTGAGTTGTGGTCTCAGTTCTAAGTTCTCATAACCTTTTTTAAAGAGAACATTCATGTAAGCAGATATGGTGTATTTAGGTAATTTTGCAGACACCTTCATGGGCAACATGTCTGAATCCCTATAAACTAAATACTATGTACTTTAAACAAAAAGAACAAAATACAATTAGTTTCCAGAGGCTCTGCAAGCACAACTGCAAATGATACGTTATTCTGGCATTTGGTCATATGTCAACGTTCAGGCCAATCACTGAAAATGACAACGGCCTAGAGTTAATTCAGTGTCACCAAATCATTAAGTATTATTGGAGCCACATACTTGACATGCCCCTTTGTATCGTAAAAATAATTTGTTTTGGATGTTTTATTGACTAGGATCAAATAAACATTTCCTTTTGAGTCGTCATGATCATTTCTATCAAATGAAGATTCTCCCAGGAACGATTAGAAATAGATTTATTCATACTCTAAATATTTACAAAAAATAAATAGGTATAAAACTGATAAGCAAAACAACTCAAACAAACTTAAGAAGGTTAAGCACAACGCCATCGTCTTATTAGTGCAAGAAATGTCCTGATCTGATGGCAAGTTGATCTCAGCGAGAGCAACCCTGTACTACATGCATTTGCTAACAAACTTGAAACGCTCGTCCAATTAAATTGTTATAAACATTTAAATTTTAAGACATTTAACGTGAGCATTCTGTATTTTCTTGTTTGTTTTAGTAGAGCAATGGTCCCTAATGATGCCAATTTAGCATTTTAACCAAATGGTACAATTGAGGGTGTAGAATTTAGTGGAATTAGATGATGCATTGGTTGGTTGAAAGTAAGCCCTGTGATACATACACGTGATATGAGATCTCTGGTTTCAACTGCCCTTTTGTGTTTTTTAGCTGTCCCACTCTTCATCTGAGGTACAGTGGGTCACCAAGCGGCTGGGGATGTTTCTGTAGGTCAGGTATTCTAGGATTCTCTTGGGTATAGGCAGCGGCTCCATCTGGTGGGTAGAGACAGAATGGCGTAGGACGGATCTGCACAGGTGGCACAGGCTTGGCACCATCCGGGGAGCCTTCCAGAATCTCACATGGCCATCTCTGGTTCTGAAAGAAAAGAGAACATTCTAGTGCTATTGTCCATGAAGGTCAAACTGCACAGTAATGAGACTCAGAATACAGTCTCCCTATTGGTTGCTTGTCAGGTTCATAGCTGAATTTAAGATGACTGAAATGGGCGCACTTCAGTGATGACTTCATTTATATAAGATACCAATTGCTCGGTTTGTTCAAAGAAGGGGCCTTATCAGTACGGAGAGGCAGACTTCTGTGTCTATGGTCAGACCTTTGGGAATAGCTGCCACTTGGTGGTGTTCAAATGGCAAGGACCTTAGGATGTATACCTTTACTGTTGCCGTTTCTTTATCTTGCACCCTTTGTTCTAGTTTTTATCTTCCCGTGAGCTATGACTGGGCTAGTTAAAGGGAACTGAAATCTGAACATGCATAGGTTGTCACTTCTACCCTGTGGCGACGACTCCTCCTTGCGGATGAAAGTTGCAGCAGAGTCCGTTGGAGGATCGATCCTCTTTGGTTTGCATCACCATATCTGTCTGCCCTGGTTCCCAGATCCGAAGGGCTCTGCAGATACAGTAGATCTGTCAGTAATTCACGTAGAAACAGCTTTTTACATATGTTTTGAGTGATGTTCAAGATATGCAATGGGCAAACTTTTACCTATCCTCGGTCACTATTGCTAGGTGCAATCCATCAGGAGAGAACCGTATTGCTGAAATTTGGTTTTGACCATAGATTTCACAGTAGTTTCTGTGGATCAAAACAAAGCAGTTTAGTCGGAAATCATGAGACGGCATGTTACCGACAACGTCACAAACGGTAAATGAAAACAAAATGGTGTAGAAAAGCAGGTTTCACCAGCTGGCCATGATTTCAGATAATGCAGCAGACATTAACAGTGGCAGTGGGAGTGTTGAGCATAGCTGGTTCCCAGCTTATTAAGCTCTGTACTCATCTAACTTGTTCTAGTTTCTACCTAGCTTGTGCATAGTGCTAAAAAACATACACCATGTAACAGGAATCCATAAAAAAAGCCTTTACAGACACCTCAACTCTTAAGACTCGGTTCACAATAGCAGGTTTATCCGTTTTGTGCTTGAATGCGTCGAGCTGCCAGACAAAATGTTGGCCTGCTGTATGAGAATTAACATGGTGATTCAACTAAATTAGCCAATGTCTTTTTTTAGTGTCCCCAAGTTCCAATTTCCCAGACATGATCTGTTATTATAAGTGTACTGGTGTTCTTTGGAGAGGGACATTTTGATAAGCTTCAAGATACACATGAGCCCGACTGAAAAACAAAAATGTGGGCCAGGCACTTGAAGCAAACGGACAATGTTATTTCAATAAAGAATGATGGTCATTCATTCATCCTTTAATCATTCACTATACCACAATATAGCTTAAACCAATTCAGGGTTGTAGGTAACTGCATTCTATCCCAGCATGCAATGGGCAGAAGGCAGGAAGACACCCATGGCAGCTCACCAGGCCTACATGCAAAATCACCTGCACATCATTCACACTTTTTCTGGCAATTAAACTGAAAGAAAATGTCCATGTCTGTTTTATGGGGGGAAGCCCGAAGAAACAAAATGAGGAAAAAATAGCTCCACACAGAAGTGCTAGGATTTAAGTTGGGACCCTCTCACTCTGACAGAACAGCCATCAATTACTGAGCCAAGATGGCAACTAAAGTACAGCAAATAAAATAAGACGTACACCAGAGTGGTCAGCTTCTCTGCGGTGTATGGATCCCACAGGTCGATCCACCAGCTGGAAGCACCGAAGGCGGCTGTGGCAAGGAGCGCCCCGTCGGGGGTGAAGTCACAAGAGGCAAGCAGGTAGAAGGTCTTCTGGGCTCCTCCTGTCAGGGTCCTTATGAAAGTGAATGACCGTAGGCTCCACAAACACACCATCTGGTAAATGAAATAAATAGAATCAGTTGGCTTTGCTGTATCTATAATTCATTATAAGAAAATTCATTCATAATTCAGTGTGTATTTACCTATAAATAATGGCATGAATTGTTTTAGTTTTGGCTCAAATGATCAATTTATTAAACCCTAT
>OMLC01055891.1:0-19785 GCA_900302585.1 Regalecus glesne
CCCATCTTCAGACAAAATTTGGATTCTCTTCAGGCATTTGCTTTGGATCCCCCACTCAAACTTAATTCCTTTTTTATGTCCTCCTCTCATTGAAGCAACTCATTAAAGATATCTGTCCATCCTCTCCTGGCCTTAACCGCTCTCTCTTACAGGAAGAATTTGACAATGATGTTGACGCATTGCTAGAGGAGGGCCTGCCAGTTCCCAAAAAGATGCGGCTGGCAGAAGACAAGTATGTTGGGGACAGTGACCACCAGTCAGATGGGGAAGGGGGTGTTCAGCCCATGATGACCAAAATCAAGACTATCCTGAAGAGTGAGTGATGGATCTGCCTGCTGGTTTAGCAAACGTGTCTGAAATGAAAGGCAAAGGAATCACTTACATTGTAAAACAAATAACAGTGGCTCCTGTCATTGTTATTCCTCTTCTCTCTGTGATATTGCACATCTATCTCAAAGCACATGTACCAATAAAATATTTTTGAGGAAGGAAAAGGACCATCCTTAATTGTGTCCTTTAGTTATTTTGTGATTGTATCATCACCTTTTCTATATCACTGAATGATCTGATAATTATTGAATGCTACGCCAATTCAGCCTATTTGAAATAACTTCATGTGAACACTTCAGTTTGAGGACAACTTTTGTTTTTAAAAGTAGGATAGTATTTCACTTTTTTGACCCTGTGTATTTATTGCTCTGAAAGAGAAATATGACTTGTGTATGTACTCACTTAGACAAAAGTCTCCCTAATAGTGTTTCAAATTCGAGATCATATCATAATATGTATGTCATACCCCTGTGGATGGGGGTCAGAATTCATCCACCGTATCCCTGCGTGTCGTAAGAGGCGACTAAAAGGGTTGGCGTCAGGAATGGCATCCGGTCATAAAACTTCGCCTCACAACAAAATTCATGGAGAGTCAATTACATAGACTTGGAGGAGACGAATCCATGGACCGGTCAACCCCCGCTAGCGGGGAAAACGGCCGGAATACAAATCCTGTTTGTTGTTGTTGTTTGTTGTATCATAATATGTATGTCTGTCTGTTTATCTTTACTCTGCAAGGTCGAGGCCGCCCGCCCACTGAGCCGCTACCTGATGGATGGATCATGACATTCCACAACTCTGGCATTCCAGTCTACCTGCATAGGGAGACCAGGGTAGTCACCTGGTCCAGACCATACTTCCTAGGGACTGGGAGCATCAGGGTAAGCTGTGACATGTGTGGCGGTCTCTTATTGGCATTCTAACAGTCTTGTTATTATCAGCTTAGATGGGTTTCCACTTCACTACTGTTAGTCCAGCTGAAATAGCTGTTGTATTGCCTTGCGACCTGGATTTTCCTGCAGCTGTGTCATGGGAGACAAAGTTGGGAATTTTTTTTCTTGAAAATCCCAAATTTTAATTAATGGTCCAAGTTGTGAATCAGGAAAACAAAAGTGATTGCATTTCAAGACCCTCTCTCACTACAGAAACATGACCCACCCACCAGCAGCATCCCCTGTCTGCACTACAAGAAAATGAAGGATCAGGAGGAAAAGGAGCTAAATGGGGAAGTTACACCTAATGTTGAAGTGTCTCCGGCCAAGCCTAGCGAGGAGACTGACAATGTAGATAGGACTGAAGAGCCAGACTCCACAGCTCAGGTGCAGGAAGATGGCCTGGCCACCATTCTGGCTGAGGGTGGCCCAGAAACGGAGGCTACCCCAGAACCCAGGTTACAGAGCAAAGACACCCAACCCTGTGACACTGCTCAAGGAGCCCTTGGGCAGGTCAAGGCTAAAGTAGAGGTGTGCAAGGATGAGTCCATAGGTATGTTTTTTTTCATGGACTGTTTGATAAACCTCTTTTGTCTATTCTTAAATCATATCAATATTGTGAAAAATCAACACCACCTTTAATATGGAAGGCAAGGATTCTCTAGAATAGATGCTTTTTCAGAATTGATTGAAATTAAACATATGTTACAATTACTAAAACATTGTGTTTAGTTACTTTCGCAATAGAATTTCCTTTGCCGAAATTAACCTAATGCTGTGAGTAGGATTTTTTTCATTCCATTTAATCAAAACGACTCACTGACTTTTCTCTGACTCTTAACAGACCTTAAAGAGTTTCGCATTTACTTGGAGAAGTGTTTTGATTTTGAGCAAGTGACTGTAAAGAAGTTCCGTACCTGGGCTGAACGCAGGCAGTTCAACAGAGACATGAAAAGGAAGCAGGCAGAGTCGGAAAGACCAATCCTCCCTGCCAACCAGAAACTCATTACCCTCTCTGTCCAAGATGCACCCACTAAGAAAGGTGAAACTTTTTTAAAACATTACCTTATTACATAGAACAACAAGGCCCATGTATTTCAGAAATATGGCATAGATTATGCTAAACAAAGCTATGAATAAATTCCAATAATTGGTGTTAACGGGGGGTTTACAGCCCTACAAAGAAATCAGTTCATTACAGTTCAACATTCCATCTACTTTAATATTATGGTTCTCCAGGAAGTTACAGAAGATGTTCCAAATGCCTCAAAACTTGTCAAGCTTATTCTTTGTGATGTAAAGCACAGTCAAAAGTCATTCCTTCCAGCCATTGTAGAATTGCACTGTTTGTTTGTTTGTTTGTTTCATCCATGGGCAGGCTATACACTATTTAGCTTCCAAAAGGCATATGTTGAGTAGGGATCTTACATTTTCAGAAAGCACAAAACCACCTGGATAACGTTTCCAACCACGGCCGGGGGTCGAAAGTTAGTGGGGTATAGTTGGCTAAACCTCTTATGGGTATAGGGTTTAGGTTGGATAAAGTATTCTGGGTTTGCTGGTGTCCCCTGCAGGGTCATCCTGGCCCTCGTGGTTAAGTGAAGGGAAAGTATTCTGCTTTGTTCTCCTCTGACGACAGCACTGTGCTTTTCTCGCGAGCCCGCAATGTGCAAAATAGTGAAGGCTAGTCGTCATGTGACTTGGAGGAGACACATGCTACGGCTTCCTCCTTCCTGTCGACATTCTAGAGGAGTATCAAAAAGACTGACCCAGCAGTAGGAAACTCTGGGAATTCGGGTGGGGGGAATAAAGAGGATGAAATTTATAAAGACAAAAAAAAACAACATCTGGATGAATATTGATTACAGATGACAGGATTAAGAGGAACCTCTTTACCAATGACCTAACTGGAAAGGTCCGACACTTTCTTCCAAAAACGGTATTTCCCTATTCAATGGAAGAAATGTCTTTTCTTATTATTACATTTAATACAATTTTCAAGAATATTGGGGTAAAGGTGATTCAACCCAGTTGGAGTAATGTAATTTCTGCTTATCCATTTGTGTTCGAGTAATTCAGGATGTTTTCATAGTTTAGGTTTGAACTAAAGACCATGCTTCAATACATTCTTCCTCAGTTAAATTATCTTACAAGTCTGCTAGCTGTACTTGTTCTATATTGTGTGAAGATGCTTTGCATACCTCAGCAGGTAGAACTGTTGTCTGGCGATTGGAAGGTTGCAGTTTGGGTCCCCGGTCCTGTAGAAATTATGTCAAGAATAATGTTATCAATAATATCCAGGTCCCCCGAGTAACAATTTTCTATAATCAATTTTTACCCAACCTCTATTCAGAAAAAGGAGATTGACATAGCCTGTAACATTGGCTTTACAACCAGTTCTTCTCTCAAAAGCCCGTGGTTCATAATGGCTTTTGCTACACACACATCATTTTTTTATCTATATCATCCAGATCTTGGTATTATTATCAGCAGCCCAGTCAATTTTCCATGTTCCCCTGCAGATATACTGAATTCAGCAAAAACAATGTGACCAGTGCACAAACAGAGCAGCATTGTTTCTTTCTTGACTCAGACATGAGGTGTGTAGGTTTACAAGCCCAGCTTCAAGAATTTTATGTCAGTAGAAGAGGGGATATTGCTCAGTAAATCGACGGGTCATAACCCAATATCTGAGCCATCTAGCAGCAGACAAGGAGTCCAAAATAAAATCCAAACTAGAAATAAACTGGATAATTGGTTTTACAGGAGCAAGCGTGGCTTTTTAGGGGTAACTTAAGTCAATAACTCCAATGATATTCCATCATGAGTTTTACTTTCATACAAAGAATATTTTTTGTCACACAAAGAAATTGACCAATTTTTACAAATGATAGGTATCTCTTGGAACGAAACATCATGTTTTAATATCCCCGTTTTTGGATTTTTAGTACATTTCAGATAATTTCGTAGCAATAGTGTTTAGCATTTAACAACAGTGTGATGTTTTACTCTAATTTGAAGCATTTTCATTATGAAATCTTTGACTTTGAGGTTGAGGTGCTAGTTGATACTGGCCCAAATTAGCTCTACATGTATTTTTGCTGTCGTACATGTTTTTTTTCATGTTGCATATTCCTTTTGGAAAAATGCACATTTTATCCATTGCAACTGAAGCTATGTTGATTGAGCCTATCAGTTCATTGGAATGAGCACAAGTCATTCAGTTCATAAAATGTCCAATACAACAGCCTAACCAACCCACTTTTTACACTTCTATTACCCTTGATTTGAGCCAATGAAGGCACCACAGTGATGGAAAAAAAATATCAAGTCAAACTGAGAGGGGCTTATATGATACACAAACCAAGAATTTTAGTTGGAATATTGGTTCTCCACAGTGATTGTCACTCATTAGGGGATATTGCATCTTGTCTTTTTGCTCAGAATTTGTCATCAACCCCAATGGAAAATCAGAAGTTTGCATTCTACACGAATATATGCAACGTGTCCTAAAGGTCCGACCTGTTTACAACTTTTTTGAATGTGGTGAGTTTTATTCCTTTTACTAAGGACAAATGCAATTCAACTGACATTGGTTTGACTATTGCCTGAATATGTTGTATTGTATTTTTTTAGCATTAAAATGGCATTTCTCTTATTCAATGTAGCAACATGCCATTTTTCACAGGTTCAGGAAATAGCCATTCTCAATTACAGAAAAAGATGCTGAATGATTGTTTACCAGTTCTCTGGCAGAAAGAGAACAAGCAAATGCACACAAAGTGCTGACTATTCAAGAAAACTTTATTCAACATCTAATTCTGATGAATATTACGCCACCATAGTTAATCAAATCAGTGATATTTTGATTATCCCACAGAGAACCCAAGTGAACCCTTTGGCGCCTCAGTCATCATAGATGGAGTAACTTATGGCACAGGAACAGCCAGCAGTAAAAAACTTGCCAAGAATAAAGCTGGTAATGTCTTTGAAACTTTAATCCATGTATTCTTACCTCAGCCATATTCATCCAAGGCTAACTACTGTAGATCCAGTGTATGGACAAAGGTGTATTTGATCGTGAAGTTTATATGATGGCTTTTTCTTACTGGTGTGTTGGTATGGACTGTAGCTCGAGCCACACTGGAGATCCTTATCCCTGACTTTGTGAAGCAGACATCTGAGGAGAAGCCTGTAGAAGGCGATGAACTGGAGGTAATTTGTTCACACTATTGACACTTGGAAGATGCTCTATTTTAGATTAGATAATAGTAAGTATCACTGTAAGGGGTACATTAAATGAAGCAACATTAAATGGAGCAAATGATTCATGTGAATAAGGGGGAAAGGATGTCTCTGGAAGTTTATTTTATTTATTACTAAAGCATATGTATCTACTCCGATGTAGTTTTTATATATATTTAGAAAATGTGACCTTAATGTAACCCTGTTAATTAATGTGTACTGTCCCACAGTATTTTAATCATATCAGTATTGAAGACTCAAGGGTATATGAGCTGACCAACAAAGCAGGCCTACTGTCGCCATATCAGATTCTTCATGAGTGCCTTAAAAGGTAAGAGAAAACACATAAGGATGGAAACTCTTCTCCAATATGGTCCACACACCAGTGACAAGTATATACTAAAACTTTAAAGTCACTATGACTACCCAATGAAACCACATCTGATTGGATTCGTGCAAAGACATTTGGAGTAGAAAAACTTTACAGCCACTAAGCTTTCAGAGCCTTTTGCTAGTGTTTCATGGTCATTTCCCACCACAAATTCCCACAGTTGGTTGTGCTCTTCATACTGTTAGTTAGCATTCCATTATTTTATTTAACAAAAACAAAAAGAATTAAATTTTACTTGGTCTGAATCACAAGTGCATCCATGAACCCATGAAGGCAAACTTGAGATGAGATCGCTTTCACATCATACACCGTTCAGATGATGGAACCTGAATTTTTAGAGGTGTTTTTTTTCCTATCCCCACCCACAGAAACCATGGAATGGGAGACACCAACATTAAATTTGATGTTATCCCAGGGAAGAACCAGAAGAGTGAATATGTGATGACATGTGGCAAGCATACTGTGCGTGGTTGGTGTAAGTAGACTTGCTACCTCTTCTCATATACAAGCATGTAAACAAGAATCATTCAGTACATTCTGTAACTATACAGTGGTTTAACTCTTTGAGATTAGTCCAGAGACAAACAACGGACTTCATATTAAATGATGTGGTGCTATAAACAGTCTTCTTTTATTGGCTCCCTTAATTTGCTGTAGGGTATTAAAATAATTGGGTAACAAAAAATATTGAAACTAGATCCATCCATCAACTGCTTATTGACACGAGTCATCCTGAAGTCGGGTCACAGTTCTAGCAGGGGACCCCAAAACTTCCCATTTTCTGGCCACATCAACCAGTTTTAACTGGGGAATCCTGAGGCATCCCCAGAGTAGCATGGAGATATAATCTCTCCACTGGTCCTCGGTTTACCCCATGACCTCCTCCTAGCTGGACATGCCTGGAACACCTTATTAAGGAGAAGACTAGGTGGCATCCTTACTAGGCTCCTTTCTACATAAAGGAGCAACCCCTCTACTCTGAGTCCCTCATAGATGACTGAACTTCTCACCCTGACTCTAAGGGAGACTCCAGCCACCCTCCTGAGAAAACCCTTTTCAGTGAAACCAGATTCAATTTGTTGTTTTTTATACTGCTGCTTTATAAACAGTATTGTTATCAATACACGCTGACTGAATTACTCAGTCATGTGACAGAAAAACTATCTGTATGTTTTAAGATTGCCAGCTGCCTATCAACATTAAATAGAAGGGGTTCTGTTGATCTTGACAGGGCAGGTTCACTTAAAAAACGCTTTTTCAATTATGTAAAATTATTCCGCATGAAGGTCCTTTGTACCCTTTCAAATTATTTATAAGTAGTACTAGATATAAGCTATGGTACAAATTAATTTTCAATTCCCCTCCTTTGCTCTAACCTTCATGGTCATAGGCTTACCAATGTACTGCAGTGTACATTGGCTTCTAATGATTGCAATCTTTATCATCAGGCAAGAACAAGAGGGTAGGAAAACAGCTAGCTTCTCAAAAGATCCTGCAGATGCTTCATCCCCATGTGAAGAACTGGGGCTCACTGCTGCGTATGTATGGTAGAGAAAGCAACAAAATGGTGAAAAAGGTCAGTGGTCTGCAGTACAACTTATTCATCAAATTATTTTTCATCTTTTTTATTTCCTCCCAATTTTCTCTGTTGAACCTGACTCCTCTTTCCTTCAGTTTAAACAATGAATTGAGATTTGTCTTAACTAATTTATGCAAGCTGTATGCCCATCTTTGACTGATTTTCACATAATCTTTTCTGCAGGAGAGCTCAGACAAGAGTGTGATTGAGCTTCAGCAGTATGCCAAAAAGAACAAGCCAAATCTTCACATCCTAAACAAACTGCAAGAAGAAATGAGGAAACTGGCCAAGGAGAGGGTAAGAATTTTTCCCATCTTGTGAAATTCCTTGAGGTGTTGCTCAGTTGATTCTAAGATCAGCTGTCCAACCTGTTTTTTTGAATTGATTATCTTGTTTTAAAATTTGATTATCTTTTTTAGTAAAACTTCACAAGACTCATCACAACAATTAGAATATATTTTGATTCCCTAAGATTAAATCACCGATAAGGTCAGAAATGCTTTTAAAAAAGTCACATGAGATCCAGGCGGTCAAGTTTCTCTCCTTCCTTACCAAAATAAGTTGGACATTGAGTCTTAGTAAAAAACAAAGAAAACATGCTGTAGTGCTAAGAAAGGCAGGTTAACTTAAAACTTTCTGAGTATCTATCTTTACAGTCATTATGGGTGTTCAGTAAACTGGGTAAAGAAGTCATAACAGGTTGAATCTGTTCATCAGCATAAAACATTTAGTGGGAAACATTTTATCGTACTGACTTCTTCAGTCTAAGCTGACTGCAGGTATCCCCCAACCGTATAGAGGGTACATTGTAAAACGAATGAACCCAACAATTGATTTCATATGGGATGGTTATTAACTAGTTTCAATGGGCGTGCCACAAGTTATAGAATGTTTCTCCCACTAAACGTTGTGTCCAGATAAGCCGATTCAGCTTTTTTTTGATTATTTTTTGTAATGGACAATTTCAACTTCATATGATCTTAACGGTGAACATGAACCTGAGACCAGTGTGCTCTGCTCATGCCAGCAAGCTTCACTGATTCTCTTGTTCATTCATTGTTTGATGACCATGAGCTTAAGGTCATCCTGGTGTGTTGATCCTGGTCTGCTCATAGCGGCAATCTTCAATGATGCACTTGTTTATTATTCACTGTGTCCATTGTTTCTTGACCCCCCTCCTTTTCTTACCCACTTACTGTGTAAGAAACCGACATAAATAAAATGAAATAAAACTCACCAAAAGACAAATAGTCTCTTTATAGAATTTCCACAGCACTTTTTAAGTAGTGAATGATTGGTTTCATCTCTTCCATCCCATCTCTCAAAATAGGCCAATATTTAAAATCCTCTTCCTTTTGTAATTTTATATTTTTTCCCTTTTCCTTTCAGGAGGAAACTAGAAAGAAGCCTAAGATGACCATTATGGAGTCTGCCCAGCCAGGGAGTGAGCCCCTCTGCACTGTCGACGTCTAAGAATTGCTGCAACTGACGAGCCATGGCACTGACACGTCATCCTTCACTGTCTTATGCATCACAGAGAGACAATGGCAATAGAACACATTTACACAGCTGGTAGTAAGCTTGCTTTTAATTTTTTTTCCACTCCAAAGCTTCATTGGTTCACTGTTGGTGGATGTAAAAGGTAGGGCTAAATGCACTAAAAGATAGTAGAGCAAGTATTGTCTACCTCTATAGTTGCATTCTCTACACGGCACCTTGATCAAAACCCAGGGTGCTTTGAAGATGACATAACTTGATAAAATTATGAACCACAATACACTGCATGTTTCCCTACTGAAAAGAACCACTAAATAACTTTGGGTTTGTACTGGTGTCAACAATCCAGACTTGCAGTACCAGCATATGTAGGTATGTTTTCACCTAAATATTTGAAAGGGATTAATAATACTTGTATTATACCATTCATTTAATTGGATAACAAAGTTCAAATGTTTTATTGGATGTTTTTATCTTCTTTTTAACTAATTTTCAGTTATTAAAGATATTTTTTCCTCAAGAACGACCAGACCTGGTTTGCACGTTGAAGACATTTGTTGTAACGTGATCACTATTCAGAACTATTTATGCACTCTTTCAGATGTTTTTGTCATCCCGTTATGCTGTTACTACAAAATCGTTTTTAGTTGTGTATCAAGAGGGACTAATTGCCTTTTTTGCTCTGGCAATATGGGAAACATATCAGCAGACAGCTGACTGCTGTTCTGTCACACTAGTGTCCTGCTCTCAACCTTGCATAAAGCCTGAGCACAGGGCCACAGAGTACTGTAAGAGGTGAGTTTTTGGAGGATGTTTGGGGGGGAGGGGGTTCATTTGACACTTTTAGGTATAGCTTGCTTTTAAAACATGCTCTTTATTCCCTAACTAGGAATGCCCTGCAGGTCGACCAACCATTTGGTACAATAAAGTAGCTTTTTTTGCGAACCTTTCATTTTCAGTGTTCTTATGGAATCGAGTTGGCGACATGTTGCCTTAGTTAATCCATTTCATGAAGGGCTTTGCATATACTTTGGACCTAAACTACCCTTTGAAGGGAAATGGAAAGACCAAGCCCCTTTTACTTGAGAAAGCATTTATTGTTTAGCCAGTTAGTATTTTTAACAGCCTAAAAGACACTGATGCTCTTGGGGAATCTGCCTACACCACATGGAGATGTGTTTGAATGGATTGTGCATCTGTTGTTGACATTTACCATTGTTGTGACAGTTGATTGTCTTTATATTTTCTTAACCTGGATTAGAACAAGCCTTTTAAAAAAAGGTTGGCAAATATGAAGTTGGTACTTACCTCGAAAAAAATGTGATCATTTCATTTAAATCTGGCAAATGCTTAAGACACGGTGCATACCAAAGCTCACATACAGTTTTATGCATTTTCTAGAATACTGCTGCAAACTGAGTAAAATGGATAAGCATCTGCATAAACAGGAAGACAGGTGTAATTCCATCTGGAACATAATAGAAATCTGCTGTGCAGTCATTGTGTGAAGTATTTTGCCTTTGCTATTTTATGTTTAGTGGATATGTGGACACATAGACACCAGGCTGTTGTGATATATAGATCGCTTGAAGAATGTGCTTTCCCACCCTCTGACTAGTTTGTCTTGCCAAGTGTGTGTGTGTGCGCGTGGAAATTATGCTTTTACACTTCTCGGAGTGGTACCAGTGGAATATTTGCTTAAGATGTTGCTGTCTAGATGAAGTATGTATTGCAAATTGAGATCAGACTTCAGTGATTTGTTATGCAAATAAACTGTCTTGACTAACTTGGATTGGGTTTTACATGTTTATACATTTATATATATATATATATGTATGGCATACCAGTGTAGGGCACAACTTTTATAGTCATTTCCATAACATCCATATGTGCATAGTGATACTCTAACTGTGAAAGTACGAAAAATGAACAAGAGTAGGAATGCAATCTATTCATCATTTATTTTTATCCAAAAGTTTGCTCTGGTAACTACCAGTAGTCATTATGGGAATTGAAGCCTTTGTTGGAATTTAACCCTTAACTCGGGATCAATAGTAGTTACTTGTTTAAGACATACTGGGTTTGTAACTGACTAATGTTTTTCAGTTTCGATGCAGTCTTTCTTGTCACTGGTTTCCTTGGAGCTGTAGTCCATCCTCTCAAGGAGCAGAAGCATCTCAACGTACATGGTTTGTGGGAAGAGATCCACAGCCATGGCTTTTACTGGACGGAATGGGGCTCCACGCACCCGGTTTGACGGTGCTCTGCACAGACTTAAGAAAAGCAAGGAAGATCAACTTCAGAATATGCCCAGTGTCAAAATTATATTAGAAGGTATGTGCAGTTTAACTATATAGAAGATAAGATAAATGTGATTCATTAATGTCATAAACAATAGATTTAGTATTTTCATATAAAATCTTTCACATGCAAAAAACAGACTTTAATGGATGCTAGGAACGAACAATTGGTGACAACTTACTCAACAAAGTTATTCATGGCTGCCTTGGCATTGCATGCCACATAAATCAGCCTCTTTAAATGTTCTGCTCTCCTAATGGCAAGGATCACCTTGGAATCTGTCAAAATCCATTGGGATCAAATGAATTAGAAAACACTTTGCAATCTTCCAACTGACAAAAAAAAGCTGGATACACAGAAATTCTCAAATCCCTAAAATTGCAAACAGATTGTACACAACAGACTGAAGGTTTGTTTTATCCAAGTCGGGACATACACTAGATGATTAGGCAAAGATTGAGTGTCACATTTAATTGGATTCCTCACCTACTAACCCCCTTTTTAATAGCAAATCAGGTTGACTGTCAGATTCAACTTGTTGGGCTTTTGTGTGCATTATTCTATGACGAAAAACGCCAGTGTCTTACAATTTCATGTTCTTAATCAGATTTGCCGTTAATGAATTGTCGGAGTTGGGTCACTAGCTTACGTAGGCCTGCTCTTGGTGGGTCCACGATGGCTGTGATGTTGGACGACACAACAGCGTTGAGCATGTTGGGGAGCACATCTTCAGCCTTCCCACAGCGAAATTCAATGTTATTAAGCCCTAAAATGAAAAAAAAAAAATGATAAGAAAAATGTATTGCTATACTTCTGAGAGAGGATCTGATGAATAAAAATCTCACTTTAAATCAAACAAATATTTCAGTTCCGCATTGTTCATAAACTAGTAAATACATTGGGTAGTAACTGAAGAAAGTTGAATCGGTTCATCTGGACATAACATTTTGATAAATGTGTCCAGACAATTTATTCAACTTTCTTAGATTTCCTTACCTGAATGATTCAGCATGCGTGAAGACATTGAGGAGTAACTTCATTTTAACCAATATTCATTCATTGAATCTAATTTCAATCTTATTGTAAACATCAACTATGTACTAGATGCATTAAGATTAGCTTCTCTTACCATTAAGCTTAGCATTGACTTTAGCATCTTCCACTGCTTCCTGACAGAGCTCGATCCCAATCACCTTTTTTACCCTCTGGAGACAAAAAGAGGTCACAACTGGCCTGAGAAAAACTCATCAGCACTATTCCAAACTATACATTCACTCCAGATAAAAACAGTCAGTATACTATTCACTCCTACACTGAGCAGACCCTAAAAAGTTGAATTTATAAGTCATTTCACTTATAAGTTATGAAAGCAGGAAATGTCACGGTTTACATTTGAAGAATAAGTTTTATTCATTTGTAATTGTACATAGAATGACATTTTGTCTGCATTTAACTCATCCTATTGTGTAGGAGCAGGTGCAGTGCCCGGGGACTAACTCCAGTTCTTTTTCCCATTACCTTTCTCAGAGGCACACACAGGAATATTAACTCTAACATGCATGTCTTTCTGATGGTGGGAGGAAACCCATGCAGACATTGAAAGGACATACAAACTTGACACAGAAAGGACCTGGGACAAGATTCGAATCCAGGACCTTCTTGCTACGAGGCAACAGTGCTAACCACTGAACTACCTCCTGGGCAAAATGGAGTGTGAACCAGCTATTTTGAATTGGTCTAATTAACTCAGGATAGATAAAGTGGTTCCAAAGTAGAGCTTTCTAATGAAATTACTTTTAATGAACTTTGTTTTAGTCAGAACGTTGCTGGTTCAATCTCCAGCGCCTTGAGAAAGCATGTTGAAGTGTCCTGGAACTGAGACTGGTCCAGAAATGACTGTGTCCTGTAGCAGAGATGGCTGCTATCTGCAAGCCTTACCTTGGCCAAAGAGATTCCGATGGTTCCTGTCCCACAGCACACATCCAGCACTGTGCTCTCTTGATCCAGCTGAGCCCATTCTCCCACAGCAGAGTACAGCACTTCTGCAGCTCCTGTGTTCACCTGACATAAATGTACATAGACAGACACTTGATGCCTTTACAACAGCACAGGGCATATAGCAAAAGACTTAACAGAGACATCACAATCAAAACCCTTGTATTGCTTCATGCCTATTGTGGTTGCCTTGGGTATATCAGGCATAGGTTGAAGCATCGAAATCAATGCATA
The DNA here is from genome assembly GCA_900302585.1 of Regalecus glesne. Taxonomy (NCBI): domain Eukaryota; kingdom Metazoa; phylum Chordata; class Actinopteri; order Lampriformes; family Regalecidae; genus Regalecus; species Regalecus glesne. Next base: position 13,505 of record OMLC01055891.1, read on the forward strand.
GAAGAAGACCTGTAGAGGTAGCTAGACTAGAAAAACTATATAAGAACGAGTCCATTTACCATATAAAAAAATTAATTATCTCATTTCAACCCATCCTAGCTATGTAGCTAGGAGCAGTGACCAGCTGCAGTGCCCCAGGACTAACTCCAGTTTTCTCCTATGGCCTTGCTCAGGAGCACAGGTAGGAATATTAACCCTAATATGCATGCCTTTTTGATGGGTGAAAGCTGGAGCACCTGGAAGAGTGACACGGGAGAACATACAAACTCCGCACAGGAAAGCTCTAGGAACCAAACCCATGGCCTTCTTGCTGTGAGGTAACAGGACTAACTACTGTGCCACTATCATGCCCCAGAGGGACATTATAATTTAAATACACACACACACCCGCGTGTGTGTGTGCGCGTGTGTGTGTGTGTGTAATTGAAAGTGTCTATTTTTTTAAGTATCAGTATAAGTTTCAGTCACTCTACCAAGAATTTTTCAGTTACCAACTAACCTGGAAGAAGGAGTGAGGGGATATTCTGAATCTCAGGCCCAGAAGTTCTTCATAAATGTGTCCTTCTCCAGCCACTAGCTCACAGGGCAAATCTTCTAGATTGGGGGATGTCCTTGACATGCAAAAAGAGATATGATAAATGTGTTCATTTAGTCTCTTCAATCATGTTGTCCCTTTGACTTCCTGTTGGCCATATTCTGTGTCAGTGGAAAATGTTGTGAGGGTTTCTGAAGTGGAAAGAGGCAAAGACATTCATCATGTAGCACAGCTCAAGTTGTTCTGACCTGGTCACTCACAAGAAGTCTTGTTTTTACCTTTGACCCTCTCGAACAAAGTACAGAGAGCTCACGCCGCTGTCTTTCCCCTCTCCTTCTGTGAAGTACTTGGCCAAAGAGCTTTTTAGTGTACCGAGTTCCTCTTCTCCAAGTTTCTAGAGAAGCAAGGTGGAGAAAGACCCAAAGGAAATATTTCAAATGAAATGAAGAAAAATTCACATCAACCCTCAGAGACCTAAGCAGTTTCTGGGTGTTATTTTGCTCGAGTCACATTTTTGCCCACCTTTTGCTATAATATGGAGACAGCACAATCATGGCTCTAAGTAAGGAGACACTCAAACATTTATTTTGTGCAGTAAAAACATTATAATGCATAAATAATAATTTGGATGACATATTATTTTGAGCTCAGATTCTGTTATTTTCCACGACGGAGCCAATGATCACACAGTGTATTCAAGGGCCATTGGAAATGTGAAAATCAGATGATAACTTTGTTTTCACAGTTTGTGGTTATGAGAAATGGTGGAGTTTTGTTGAATTTCTTTAAGATAGCGTGCCTCTGAAACCCACTGGCGGTTTTTGGTATTCAGATGGTTAATAAAAAGGTGTCGCTAACAATAACTATGATTGGGTTTGAGGGTATAGCCACAGACTGTGGTTCCAGATCAGATTAAAACTGGATTATGCAACTCAAGAGTCACTGTATGTACACTAAACCCATTTTAGACCACATGCTCAATACATTTCAAGTGAAGAAGGGAGGGAGAAGATCTATCCGCATACTAGATTGTAACTCCCAATTGTTTTTTTTATTAACCGCATGTTTCAACCCAACAATGTCTTCTTTAGGCATTTTCATGGAAGAAGCTGCAATCCAGTGTGCTAATACTTCTTTTTTCCTCCAATTCTGGACTGCTATCCATGTCACAGGCTTAGATGGTGTTTGGGGGATTACGGATGCGGTTCCAGACACCCTGCAGTGGGTTCAAACCTGCACCCTCTACCTCATCAGTTCCTGCATTATTATAGAGTACAAGGAGCAAAAGTGTGTGGCTCACAAGGTAAGGAGATTTAAACTTTCATTGATTTTGATTGCACTCTAGAATACTGTCTTACACATTGTGTTCTGTGAGATCATCTCAGTACCTGTGGGTTAAAGAACACCATGGCCATGGCTTGTTTGGTCCTTGTGGTGCGGACTGTCAGCTGCTTCCAGTGTCCTTCATAAGTCTCAGGGCAATACACTGAATATGATGTTGTCCTACATGCAAAGGGAGGGATTGAGAGATGGCATCGATTAAGATGTTGGTCAAAACGAAAACCAAACAAAAAAAAAGATTCCGTTATCAGTCCCACAAGGTTAAATTTGGAATTCTCTGCATTTTAACCCATCCTATTGTATAAGATGTTTTAAATAGGATGGGTCGCAGCTATACAATAGGATTGTATAGCTGCCACCATATGGTGCTTGGGGAGCAGTTAGGGTTCCAGTGTCTTGCTCAAGAACACCTCAACATGCTTTCTGCAGGACCAGGGATTACTTTTAACATTCACTGTAAAAGACATGCATTTTTGTGGGAAGATGAGTGCATCATCTACTAGTGTAGTGCAGAGCTTTTGAATACGATAAGAGAAAAGACTGAAAACACAGAAGTGGGTCTCGGCTAGGTAAATAAATAACTTTCATTATCTCTCGAAATAGCCACATCGACACATTGGAAACTAAAAATGTCAAAGGATAATTCTGTTATTTTACAACCCAAGTCCATTTTGGAATGTTTTACCATTGTGCATATCAGTGATGATTTCATTTCGGTCAGTTTCACTTGTAATCTCAGTTTGCCATCTTCAACTCTCATCTATACCAAAAACATTTGATACCTGATGAACTTCTGAAACTCTTGGACCACTCTCTTGGCTTCAGCAGAGACATGCATCGTCTCTGCAGGTCCTACCACAGCACAGGAGCCACCTTTATATTTTCCCAGGCGGAAACCAATCGTCTTGTCCTCTCCATTTGCCCCCATTGAAATAAGGAACTCACACTTGTTTCTGTATTCGATCTGTCATGGCATAGGAGAAAGACAGCAGGATAAGCATAGGGGATTCCTGTACCTGGTTTAAGGTGCACACAAAGAGACTTTTAATCCAAATTGGGATATTCCTTATTTGAAAATAATTTGATATTAAATCTGAAATCATAAAATCTAAAAGTGAGAGTAAACTGTAGCACTTCTCTGAAAGTATATACTACATTTATACCATACCTTTGTAAGAGAAACTGAGGTATGAACGCTATTCAGTCTTGTCAATTTTCTCTACAAATAGGCACGCTATTGTAAAGGGTGTGGATATGTGGCCAAAACGAGAAAAAATAAAGGCCCACTTTTCTGGAGCTAAAATCTTCTGTAATGGACCCTCATTTTTTGTTAGGCGGGGCAACTACACTGAAGGATAAACCAGTTTGTTGCCATATCAAGTGGTGATTTTTCACCAATTTTTTTAACAAATATAGTACAATGAGAATAGAATTAAAACAAATGATATAAAATATGCATTTCAGTAAATCATGAGTAAACTTGACTTCATACCTGAGAGGGAGACGGCTGAATGGCTTCTAAAGGACAACACATATTGTTATATTTTCCTTTCTGCGCAAAAAGCCAAGGCAACATCGCTTTGTTTGTGCAACCAATTTCTCTGGAAAACAACAGAATGATATTCACAATAAAAGGTTTAAACTAGTGCTGACCAATGTAGAAAAAAAATCACAGCAATCATTGAATTTAATATTTATCCATCGTCAACTGCTTATATGACAATTTCTGCTTCCAGATACATTAATATCTGTATAGTGTGCTTTTTTAGTGTTAGATTAATGCAGTATATCAATTCATACGTATAACAAAAGTCTGTTTTCATGTGTTACAATCAGTCCTCACGATGTGGGAGTGGACACTGACATAGATGGAGTGCGAGGGATTAAGACCGGATACCCTTTCTGATACCCCAAGATGGGATCGAACCGGGTAGGCCTGCTTGAGATTTCATGGCATGTACACATGACAGCTAAGCTAACCCGGTCCCTTGAGTCATTCTAATCCATACTTATACTGTGATGGTTAAATCCATTCTTCCATCATAGTTTGCACTATATAGTGTGTGTATATACATGTTACATTACAGTACTACGCTGTACTAGGTCCAGAGCAAGTAAAGCATGACACTCATGTCTGATGATGACACAAACTTATTTGTTAAAAATAAACACTCAAAATTAATCATTTTAATCATTAATGGTTCAATAGAAATGATATCAGCCAGAATCTGGGTGACCCATACTTAGCAAGTCTCTGCAGAACACCCTCAACCTCCTGCTCTTTCCTCCTCAGCTGCTCCTCATAGGCCACATTCCACAGAGGCGTCACAACATTGGCTATCTGTGTACTGAAGGGCTCCTGCTCCTCATCTGCCTCCTGTCTTTTGGAGGGGGGCTGCCCTCGTCCACCGTCACCCTCCTCGTGCATCCTCTTCCGTAGAATGGGGTCTTTCTTGGGCTTGGCTAGCCTAACACTGAGCACCTGGCCCTTCCATTGCATACCGTGCACCATCTTCATGGCCTTGTCCCGCTCTTCCTCATTTTTGAAGGTAACAAAGGCAAAGGTCTGCTTGCCAAACAGCTTGATCTTGTGCGAGTTGACACCGTGTTTTGCCAGAAACTTTTTGAGGTCATTGAAGCCGATGAACTTAGGCAGATTCTGGATCTCCACTTTGTAAATCTCAGAAGTGAAGAGATCTCCTTTGATGTAGCGGTACACACTGGGGTCAGAACTCACTTCACTTGACGCCTCTGCATTGGCTTCTGATTTTGTGCCATCATCCATATCATCTATTTGGTTAGCAGCCTTTTCCTCCACATCCTCAGACAATGATGCTCCACCCACCGGGGTATCACTAACATCTGTCATATCTGATGACAACAAGAAAATAGAGACAGAAAAAAAGATGATAGAAACCCTTAATATCTTCAAATACTGAATTTCACTGCATAGCAATAACATGGTGTCAAATGGGCAATAATTAGGCACAGCAGCAGCGTTACCACTAGCAAAAGTGTGCATCGTTTATTACTTGCGTGTTTGGATGCGTCCCAAAATTATCTACGAGTTCTTTTGACTTTTTCTCTGATTCTACTTCAAATCTTGCTGTCAGGAGAAGCTGAAATCTCGCTTGAAGGGAGGCTACTACAAAAGCATGCTGCAATATTGAAATTGAGACACTGTCATCGTAGGCATAAAAACGAATCATGAATATGGATAATGCATCAAAACTATGCATTTTTTCTAACAGAATGTAGGTTAATCAAAACAGGAGAGTCAACCCACTCTGATAAAAAAAACGCCTCAACCCACAGTGCGGAACACAACCTGGATCCATAGTCAAAGTATGGTGACGTTTGCAGATTTGAAATCAGTGTTATTATACATTGTGAAATAATACTGTGGAGGTATTCAGTAGGAAAGCAGATTTGTACACTTAAGAATGCATACTTCGTAGTAAACATAAGATGTATACCCGGGTTACCTACCTGCTAGCTTGTTGTAGCTCACTGGACACTGAAACGGATGGGCGCTACCATGTTAATATAGCCACGTGCAACGATGAACTTTGAACCCACACAACAGCACACACAGACGCACACTACTTGTCAACATGGCGGTAGCCGAGACGTTTTGACGGGAACCACATATGATTTTGCCTGAACTCTGAGCTGGGAGTCTGCTAGATGGCTCTAACTTAGTCCACTGAGATATACATGAGCAAATGTTAGAGACAAGCCTCTAGGAAAGACTATTGTGATTCTATTAAATGGGTAATTTGACCTAGGGGTCTTCTCCCGATGCTAGCCCTGCTTCCAAACTGCAAATAAATACAAATATAATAAATACGAATTATTATTAACGATCTCTCTCACCCCTCTGGTGTTTTGTATTTTATCCCTTACTGATGTGATTTTGGCTGTAGTTTTAGTTTCTGCCAAATTATTGGTAATATAGCAAAATTGATCAATATTTAACAATAATTTATCGCGATGTTAACATTTTGTATTCCTGGAAGTCAAGTCAAGTCAATTTTATTTGTATAGCGCCAAATCATAACAAAAGTTATCTCATGACACTTTACATATAGAGCAGGTAATGACGTGACGTGACGAGATAATGGTGACCAGAAATTACAAAAACAAAGCAGCATTAATTTGCTAACTACAGTCTTGCATCCGAACCATGGCGTGTATATGCTATGAAAATCCATACTGGGAATTCCATCAGGATGTGTTTATGGTGAATAGAGTCACATATTAGGACGAGCCTCAGGCAGCAGCTTTGAACTGAATTTGAATCATTTGCTCCATAGGTAAGTGCGCTAACCAGTAACTAGCTATGGGGGTCAATCCATTACAATAAAATACATTAGCAAGTGTATACGAACGTTAAAACATTATA
>OMLC01055894.1:0-20330 GCA_900302585.1 Regalecus glesne
TAGATTGTGTCTTATTCTTTGGTACACATCATCCATTACACGGCTGTCTGTCTTGGGAGAGAGATCCCTCCTCTGTTCCTCTCCCTGAGGTTTCTTCCTATTTTTCTCCCTGTTAAAGGGTTTTTTAAGGGAGTTGTTTCTTATCCAATGTGAGGGTCTAAGGACAGGATGTTGTGTTCATGTAAAGTCCACTGAGGCAAATTGTTAATTTGTGATAATGGGCTATACAAATAGAATTGACTTGACAATGTTTACCACAACACATACTACATTAACTCCAGCACCATGCAACAACCACCACACTATGGAGGACACTGTTCTCTATGTATCCAACCTGCTGATGACTAGTGTCGTGGAGTCAGCTGTCCGCTCCACCTTGGTCCTCTCATCCTCAATCACCTCCAGGCCGTCCTTGTACCAGGTCACCTTGGGAATGGGCTTGCCTTTGAATGGGATCTTGATGGTAGCAGTTTGGCCTGCCTTGACCGTCACAGGCTGGGCACTCAACATCTCCAGCACTGTGGAGACTATCTCGGGAGGATCTGGGAAAAGTGTGTTTGTGGGAAAAATGGATGTGGTTGATAAAGACTCTAATATTATGTACCTGAGGGAAATTAAGCGCTCTGTTGATCAAACATGTACACACTTACACACAAAGTCCCCCTAGTATAGAGACACACACTCTGACCTGCAATGTTGAGTGAAGCCTCACTCTCAGCCCCTTTGGCTCTGAAGGTGTACTTGCCCTGGTGGGCATCAGCCACCCCAGTGAAGAGCAGTTTGTGGACTGCCCCCTGTTTGACCACTTGCACCCCATCCATTTGAGAGATCTGTCAGAGATAACACAGAAAGCAAAGCAGGAGACTGACTGTTGGTGGTGAAAGTGGTGACACAAAAACCACTGGTGACTCTCTTGTCTCATTTCAAATGGAAGTCTGGGATTTGGATCCACGCAAGCACCACTGCAGTCACAAGTATACCCATATACAGCAGAAACCCTGACCATCTTCAAGCGCAGATTAAAAACTCATCTCTTCCGCCTGTACCTTTCCTCCTCTCTTTCCGGTCCTAGCTCTATCTCCTAATTTTAGCCCTATTCCTTTTCTTGATTTTGATGTACTTGGTTTAGGCACATGAAATCTTGTTAGTTTATTTTAGGTTTAACTTCCTTAGCTGATGTTGCGTCGTAATCTTATGATGGCACTAGGGTTGTTATCTAGCTTCTAGTGTTGCTCCAGTATCCTTTGTACTTTGACCCTATGCACTTGTTGTACGTCGCGCTGGATAAGAGCGTCTGCTAAATGCCTGTAATGTAATGTAATGTAATGTAATATATGTCGGTAAGTCAACCAAGACAATCAGACATCACTATGGAATTAACTTTGGTAAATGAAGAAAAACATAGCATAACAGAACTGGGTGGACAGTGGCACAGTGGTGCATCAATTACCAATATAAGTTTCCTGGTCTTACCTCAACTCCATCTTTAAGCCACATGCCATCAACCTTCTCATCATTAAGGACAACACACAGCTCTGCAGGGGAGCCTGTAGGGCACTGGGTGTCTGACAGTGCATTCTTCAAGGTTGCAAAACGCTCTGATAACACCATAAAGAAAGAGAATAGAGTTATCTAACAGTTAGGGGGTATTTGTAGGTCAATATCCATCCATCCATACATCCATCTAACATTGTCAAATCACTTATCCAAAGTCAGGTCACAGGGTCATGCTGCAGCCTATTCCAGTGCACATTGGGCAAAATGCAGGGAAACACCCAGGACAAGTCACCAGTCCCCCACAGGGCTTGGAAGGTAAGGGGATCAGTGATTGCTCAAGGACATTTAGACACATTTTCTGCAGGGGCCAGAGATCAAACCAGCAATCTTCCAATTCTTTCGATTACTAGATGGTCAATATCCATATAGTTAATTATCACTGATGATAATTAACACCTAATGACAATTGGTTGATTTATAGTAAGATAAACAGACAAGACAGATATGGATAGATACATAAATAGAGATAGATGGACAGATGATAGATAGACAGACAGACAGGCGGAGGGATAGATTAAATGGAGAGATATCCGATATGTTATTCATGTTAGGGCCAATTATGTTAGAATGAGACAATCTGAGGTCATAGATAAGCACATAGGCAGTACTTGCGACCTTGCTGGAAAGATACGTCAGCATGGATTAATCATATCCGGTGCTTTCTCTTTGAAGGGTAAGGATGAGACATACTGTATGCTAGTTACTCTGAACCAATGGCAGGCTCGGTTTTGTAGAGAGCAGGGCCTTATATTTTTAGACAACCTGACCAAACTGCTGAAAGTAGACACCCTCCACTCTACTGAGGATGGCGCTTCTATTCTATCCAAGAATACAGATAGTGTCTTACAGCAGGTTTGACCACACGGACTAAAAGCATGTCTGGTTAATGGCAACCAGAGAACATGCTAGGCATGATTTCCGTGTTAGTTGTGAGTCTGCTGTTTCAGTTAGCGTGCTGAGTCAGGTCAATTCAGACAGCGGGGGTCATCAGATTGAGACTGCCTACTTTCTCCGCTGTGTCATTGATCAGTTTTCTTGTGCACCAAAAGCTAAACATAGCAACCTAAATACTAGATCTACTTCTGGCTGTGGCAATGCAGATCATAAAACACCTCACCAAACCATGCCTGTGTCTTTCCCTCTATGTGTAACCAGGCCCTGCAATTCTTTCCTTGCTTCCCTCTGATACCTTGCTCCAATTAGAAGTAATTCATCCATTATATGACTCCTGATATTTGGCTTTGTCAACATCAGATCACTGTGTAGCAAAATAGTGCTGCGGAATGGTGATCTTGGAGGAGAGTTTGGATATGCTGGGCTTATGTGGAACTTGACTAAAGTCCATGTTGTCTCACCATTAAATGACGCCTCACTGCATGACTATAGTAATCCTCACAGGTCCCTGAGCTACCAAGGGAGCCTGTGAACATTAGTGTAGTGGGATTTTTTAGCTCTATCTCAAATTTAGGTTGGTTCCAAGTTTGACATGAAATATGAATCTTTTGAAGCATGAGTTGTGATAATAAAAAATAACAATAAAGTGCAACTTGAGTTTGATCCTGTAATAAACTGTATATGATCAAGTAATATCTCCTGACACCTGTGTGACTACCACAGCCAAAAAACTAGTTTTTATTTTTGTTCGGTCCCTATCCTTTGAATTTAATATCACCAAGACTGCCTTTTATATCCTCCGAAACATTGTTTGACTTCAATCTATATAGTCCTTAGCTGATGCTGAGACCCTGATTCATGTTTTTGTTTCATCCGGATTGATTAGTGCAACATCCTTTTTTCCAGAGCCTGTCACATGCGAGCACAAATACCTTCTATTGGCTCAAAATACTGTAGCCAGAATATTAACTATATCTAAAGAAAATCCTATATTACACCTATTCTAGCCTCCCCTCATTGGCTCCATTTTCATGCTTGATCTGATTTAAAGTACCACTGTTATCTTATAATATAGTTAATGGTCTGGGCCCTTCATATCTGTCAGATCATACACAGCTTTATGTGCCTTCTTGTACCCTCTGTTCTCAAAGTGCAGAGCTCCTGTCTATCCCTAGAGTTAAAATAGATGTCTGCAGGCTACAGAGCCTTCTCTAACCACATCCCCCTTTCTTTGGAATAGTTTACCAGCCACAAGACAACCTGACTCTATAGACTCCTTCAGAAATAAACTGAAGCTCTCCTTTTCTACTTGTTTTAATTCTTTGTTACTCTGACTTCCCCCTGAGCCTTGTCATAATGATCATGTTTTGGGTTGGAGTTTTAGCAGTAATCTCTTGGTCTTGGCCCACAAATGAGAATCTTCATAAGCCCTTTTCTGAAACCATCCCATCATTCTAAGCTTCTCTTTGCATCTCTGACAGCCATGAGTATGAGTCCCCATGTTGTGTGCCTGTCTCTCTCTCTCCTTCTTCCTCTTTCTGTTGCTCTCTTCTTCTCACTTTCAGGGCCAAGTCTCTTCTTTTATGGACTGTTATAGGACAAGTCTATGCCTTGAGGTTGTCATCATCTAGCATCTTGTTCGTGCTGCATCCTGTCTTCCATTGGTCAGTCTCATCTTCCTGGAGAATTAAGTTGCCATTTGCATTATTCTTGTATTTAATTAATCTTGCATTGTTTTCTTTAGTTATGACTAATCTGCATCACTCTCATCACGTCTCCCTTCTTCTTTCTCCCTCTGTGTGCATGACCTCTGCCTCTCGTGAAGTCTATTCTCTCTCCAGGTCTCCACTGAGGTGGTTTTGTGGCAAGGGTGTCAAGCTGGCTCTTGTGGGGTTGGTTGCCTGATGCGGTTTTGAATGGTCCCAGATTCACCAAATATATCTTGAACTTTCTTCTCACAATGTTTGTTATCCAATACACTGAAATTTGCTTTGCTAATATCTATGTACTAACTGTATGAACATTACCATACTCTGTGTGTAATCTCTGTTGGTACACTATAAATCTGTTACTTTTATGTACTCTGCATTTGACACCTATTGCATGTCTGTCCATCATGGAAGATGGATTCCTTCTCTGTTACTCTTCCTGAAGTTTCTCTCTTTTTTCATCTAATAAAGTTTTCTTGTGGAGTTTTTTATGGTTTTGTAGTTTATTACAGTGAATTTAAAGCCCTTCAAAACTACCTTTTGGTTTAGGGCTATACTAATAAACTTGTCTTGACTATATAGATACAAATCTTCTTCCTTTTGCCCCATTCCCTGTTTTTCTTAGGTCACCAAAGTGGATTCTATAGTTTCCATTAGTATTGTGTATGGTGGCATCAACCAATCTGGTACGGTCTTGTCAATTCGCATACTGATTTAGCAAAAGTTTACATCAGATGCTCAACCACTATCCCTATGGAGGGGGGCAAAGTAAAGTGCTGGACATCATCCAAATATTCATGGACTTGCGCCCATGTCTGTTCCCAAGACAATATAGATACAAATATCGTAAAAAAAACATACAAACACATCGATGCATGCCTACATACAAAGCCTTACCATGCACCATCAGATTGGCAGAACTGACGTACTCATGATCATCATTATCCTGGGTACACACTATGGCGTACTCTCCCCCATCTGCCATATTGCAGTCCTCTATGATAACCTCTGCCCTTTTCCCCTTCTGCATGAAAATAAAACGGGGGCTGCCTGTGATGTCACGACCATCCTTTAGCCAGCGTACATGGATGTCCTTGGAGCTCATCTCACACTCCAAGTGGGCTGTACCCTTCTCCTTTACATGTGCATTCTTCAGATAGCTAGAAAACGTGATGGGAATCCCTGGACAGAAAGAGAAGGGTGAGGAATCTGGATAAGAGAATAGCTTAAACTCAGAACTGCTGGAAAGAATTAATCGAGAGAGCCTGCTTTCAAAAAGTACATTGACATCAGTGGCCACCATCTAGCAAGCACATGGAAGGTTTGTGTAAAGTATAATATTATGATATCTACACACACACACACACACACACACACACACACACACACACACACACACTGTATATCTGCCATTGCATTTCTGTTGTCTTTTCAAAACTGATAAAAGAAAACAAGTCAAGAAAACAATTCTGCATTGAAATTGGTGGAGGTCTGAACAAAACTTTGGTTGTGATCCATTCCCTGGCTATTACATGAGAAAGGCAAGCGCAGTTTCCTGCTTGTCGTGCCCACACAAAGACCTTGACCTCCTCTCTGTGTTGTAAGAATTCAACGGGAACAGAGGACAGATGGAGATATATGCAAAGTATAAGTTATAGTGCCAGAGAGTGCTTAATGATGAATAACTTTAATAAACACAACCCCAATTACTGTGCCTCTTTTTACATCAGACCCAGAGGACAGCCACACGCCCTTGTGAAGATGTTCACATGTCTGTGCTTGTACCTTGAGCTAGTCAGCATCTTGTTAGAAAGAGCCTTAATAAATTAGTTTGTTGTGAAGAGGGATTTGGTTGGATTACTTTCAGCTCAGCACCGAGAGGGGAGGATTCATTATGCTTCCCATATGTCTTCATTTGGGACATAAAGGCAGGATGTTGTTTAGCATAGCTATGAAGGAACCCAGCCTGCAATCTCAGGGGAGGATGAGCAACAGCAGCTCATCTCTGCAGAGTTTGAGGGCAAATGTTTGTATCCTTTGAGAGGCTAGTTCCTCTAAGCCAATGGTACATGTATTCCTTTTGGGAAAAAACAATGGAACAGGAAAACACAAACAAAACCCAAAGGAAAACAAAAGTTGCAAATGATATTAAGTATTTAAAAATGGCAACAAACCCTATGCATACATACTTTCTATAAAAAGCTGTGCAGTGGCGGTGAGGTCTCCGATGCTGATGGTGTAGTCTCCAGCATCACTGGATTTCACGTCTTTGATCTTCAACGTGTAGGTCAGGCCGTCCTCGGATAGCGACACCTCAAATTTCTCATCTCGTTTGACTTCCTTCCCTTTAAACTGTCACAAGGAAAACAACATTTGGAAAAGAGTCGACTTAAATGTGCTTTTGTCCTTTGAAGGAAGAAAAAAGATGATAAAGGTCCCATTATAATTTGCACATCATGGTGTGGTGAAGTCAATACAAGCATAGCTCAGGTGGTAGGGTGGCCATTCAGTAATCAGAGGATTGGTGGTTCAGTACGCAAGCCCTGCAGAAAGTGTCAAAGTGTCCTTGAGCAAGACACTGAAACCCTAACTGCTCAAGCCCTGAGATGGAATGTGACCTGTCCAGGGTGTTTCCTCGCCGTTCACCCAGTGAACACTGGGATAGACTCCAACATGATTCTGCAACCCAATGAAGGGATGGTGTAGTGAAGTTACGAAAGCATTGAAATCCATTTTCATCATATATAATTAAAGCTTCTTGCTACTTGTTCAATTTACATGCAAATTTTTATACAGTTTCAATATGTCAGGTGGAAGCACATTTCATTTCAATCTTAGTGTAAACATACAAATGCAGTTCCCAGTATCACCACTTGGGTGTCAGCAGATTGCATCTTTATGTCATGTATCACATAAAGTAGTCCAGTCATATGGTGAAGAGCATAGATTATCCACATTAGTCAAAATGTTATGATAACTACATGGCTTCTTATATCATGTCCATGAATGGCAAGAACCATTTCAATGAAAACTGCAAAACTCTTTTACCATAGCGTCATAGCCCCTGCAGGTTAACTACAAGTTTTGTCACGTTGAAAGGCCTTTTCTGGAACATGGCAGAAGAGAGGCCTTTGCTCATGGCTGTGAATAAGTATATTTGAGACATGCACCAACCTTCCAGATCAGAGGTGTATCTGTCTTCTTAGAGCGACGGACTTCAAAGACAGCTGTCTGACGCTCAGTCACTCTCATGGGTTTGAAGTCTGAAAGGAACTTCAGAGGTTCATCTGACATCGAGACAGAGGGAGAGACATAGACAGAGACAACCAGACAGAGATAGAGATAGAGAGAGAAAGAGAGAGAGAGCAGTGCAGTACAGAAGGGAATGGAAATCAAGAGATTGACATGGTTTAGAGAAAGGGTGGCTGACATAAGAGCAGTACTTACATGAGAGATAAAAGACAAAAGAACAGAAAAATTGGAAAGCCAAAAACACCCCCAGAAAAGTCAAGCACAGAGTTGGAGCGGAATGTTTTGACCATGCGGATACTTTGAAAGAAAATTAATTAATTCCTAATAATCATGAATTAACCTTAAAGTATCTGGATTATTGAGCAGAAAAGATATTAATCTTAAGGATATTACTGCTGCTACTTCATAGATTATGAGGAGGATACTTCTAGAAGACTTCACTCCTAATCAGCATCAGTTTAATGGGTGGGAAACTTGAAAGCCAAATGGAAGGAAATCGCATTGTAAAGGGTAGGCTTGCTATAACAGATTTACTCCATACGTTGTGGTTCATGCAACTGTTTTGTCTGTACGTAGTTCCAGTGTGTACATTTCCACTTCTGTCCCCCTTGTTCTTATTCATGCAACATAGTACTGGTGAGGTGAGGTCAACGTTAGAACTTGGCATATTCCTTGGTGCTGACCCTGCTTCCAATTAAAAGTAGTCATGCATTATTTAAGAAAAACAATTCAGGATTTTCAAATCTTTCTTTCCTTTCTTTCCATGTCTCTGCCTACATACACCACACATCAATGGAGCACTGCAGCCATTGGAAGATGGTCAACACATATAAAGATAATGACATGGACTTAACAGTTAACACCAACAAATAAGCAACAGTGATATATAAATAATTAATCATGATAAAACACAACTATCTCATCAGGATCTTTTCAAGATATTTTCCAAAAGTATTTAGGCCACTATGTTCAATAGTCAGGCATAACATACTTATTCGAAGTATTCTGCATAACCCTGACTATATATACATGTTACCAAGTTGGTTTTGCACATTGAAACTTAAACAAAAAGTGAATAAGATGGACAGACAGACAGACTGATACACACACAGACAGGCCAGAGACGTAGACCATGCATTGATAGTAGGAGTTAGTGGTTGTGTAGGAGAGTACTGCCCTCCACTTACCTATGACAGTGAGCCTGGCCGACAGGCTCTTGTCTCCAACCTGCAACGTATAGGTGCCAATGTCACTAAGGCTCACACTTGAGAGACACAGCATGTGCTTGGTTCCCATCTGCTTCACTTCATATTTCCCACGAGAGTACTGGATGCGCAACAACTCTGTGCCCTGAATGATAAAAGACACACATGAGAGGAATACACAGACGTGGCCTGTATTTAAAAACCATAGCCTGCACGTGGAAAAACATACATATGCACATACACATGAAATTGGATGCGCAGCTCACATCCACTCATTCACCTGCACACGCTCGTGCACACACACGCACACACACCCCACACCCACATACACATGCACACAGACTGCTGATAAGATGACTGTTACCAGGAACCAGTGCATCTTGGTGTTTGGATCCTTCAGTTCAAGGATGGTATCAAAGATGACATTGGTGTCTGCCTTGGCAGTGATGTCCTCCAGGGGTTTCAGCACACGCACCATCTAAAATAAATTCATCCAGTCAGCAATTTAACTATACAGTTGAAGTGAACAAATGTGGTGCTTGATAGATGATGTTTACTCTCAGCTTTATAACTATGACTTAATTAACTTGATTGTTGCTATCTGTCGAACCCCTTTTCAACATGGCTATATGTGTGAATGAACTCAGCTCCATGCATGGTTTGTTACGTTATGCTGTTTCACTCCATTCTACACCAGAGATACATTTTTACATGTCTCAATTAGTCCCCATGTCGTGAGGGTGAACATGGCCTAAGACGGAATGTGGGGGGATTAAGGTCGGATGCCCTTCCTGACGCCCTATGGAGGATTTGAATCTGCAACATCTGGCTTGTTAGTTCCCGAAGTGCCCACTCCACTACTGAACTACTGCTGTCCTCTCACTGCATTCCTCATCATTCTTTACACATTGTTACCCTCTACTACTCCACCATCCCACGGCAAGTAAACAAGCTTTCTGTACCACAAACCCACCTCCACCTCCATTTTCTTATTCATCTCCTTAAGCTTTCGGAGGATTCCTCTGAAGTCAGTGAAGCCATGTTCGCCACAGATCCTCTCATAGTCCCTCTTGTCAGCTCTAGACAAGATCTTTAGCATCTCCTCCTCCGTAGGAGGCCTCTTCTCCTCTTTCTTCTCCACACTCCTGTAACAATACACAAGGTGCGGGGTGTGTGCAAGTGTGCGTGCGTGTTGTCATTATGTGTTTGTGTATTTGTGTACTATGTACTTCAGTAGCTTCTTGTGTGCATGTCTAACAGTATCCGTATATGTTTGAGATTAAATCTGACACACAGTGGACAACTTCAGACCTTCATCTATTAGATTTCTATTGAAGCATGAGTAAATTCTGGTGTGAGTCTGAGTGCAGACCACCCACACTTTGGATAGAGGACATGTGTTCCTACCGTTTCTTCAGCATCTTTTTGAAGTCCAGCGCAGGATCTAGAAACACAGAGAATGCATTGTCTCATAAAGGACCACGAGAACAAGCTTGACCACAACTTCCTAGGTAAAAACAATCTAAGAGGCCTGCAACAAGAAGGAAGTGCTGGGGGTAACAGTCACACTCACTTTCTGTAACGTTGAGTGAAATTGAACAGGTGGCTTCTCCATGCTCATTGGAGGCAATGCACTTATAGACATCAGCATCATCAAGGTTCAGCGTTTTGATCTGAAGTAGGCAGAAATACCATTGTATGTTAGAAAGAGTAAATTGAATTGACCATTTGAGTGTCATGTCAACATCAAAGAAAAGAGTGGATGTGTTTTTGACCCAATTAAAAGATTTTTAAGAGCCTATGTGCTCTTCAAATAGCCTGATCATTGCCTTGGAGGTAGAGCAGGTAATTTAGTCATCAGAATATTGGCGGTTTGATCGTTAACTCCTTCAGAAAGTGTATTGAAGTGTCCTTGAGCAAGACACTGAACCTCTAACTGCTCCCCAGGTGCTCCAGCGGCCCACTGCACCTATACAATAGGATGGGTTAAAAGCAGAGGAGAAATTTCATTTTATGAATGCAATGAGCAGATAAAGTGTCTTTCCTTTCCTTTCGATGGGGAGGACAAAAGTCAGGGGCATGACGATATCTAGTCCTTTTTGCGAGATTAATTACATTGACATCATAGGTATTTATATGCTTGTGTGATAAGCCACCATTATAAAATAAAAAGGGGGATTTATGATCACTGTTCCTACTTTTATACTACTCTAAAATATGTCTGTGTGTAAGAAACTTAAGTTCTGGTCACAGCAGTACTTGGTTGTAATACTTCTGTTGAACTGAGGGAGGCAATGCAGTGGCAGAAATTTGCAAACACATCTGCAATTTAACAGTGATTCCTCATCCAAGAAGCAGATGGCAATGGGAGATACATATGTCAGCACCCACAAGTTAATTGCTTTATAATAGCTATTTAAGCTTCTCTTAAGCTCCCCAGCTGCTACAAAGACAGTGCTAAATCCACTAAAGTGTGGTTATAGATAAAAGGATCAAACTATATATTTTTCCCTGCTTACTTTCACATATAACGCATTGCGTGATGTTGGAGTTGACAGCACTGGGATGGCAGAGCCACCAATCTGTTGAGAGCCACTGGCTTCTCCAGCCTCATGTCATGGGCCCACTGCCCTTCTCAAGTAACAGATATTTGAATATCACTTTATTTGAAGGGGTGTGCATGAGACTGACATAACCATGATATGACCCCTGTCATGAACTTGAAGGAGTCTTTATGAATGCTTATGACTGTTGTTGTTAAATCAAGCCAGGAATCACAGGTTCATTCCCACTGTGGGGTGTCAGGAAGGCCAATCCAGCCTTAATCCCCCATACTCCATCCAGGTTCCTGTCCACCTCCACAACGTGGGGACTAATCGTGACACGTACAAATGTACCTTTTATGACTATTTTCACAAGTGTCATTACTTCAATGTTTAATGTAAAGTTGACATTGTTCGAGATGTCTTAATTTCAGCAACCCAAGTGGGACTGAGCTGCTTGATTTGATATATTTCACCCATCTGTAGCTCGAAAACAGACATCTCCAATAATGTAAGCTTTGCATTAAAAATGACATAATTGACCAAATGACATTTAATAACAACAGTCATAACATTAATCTCCTTTATAGGGAGACTGTATATCAATGAACATTTAGAATCTAAATATGCCAGATTCAACCATGAGGGTAATTTTCTTCTGTTCTTCAAAGCCATTTGGCAGTCAGTATCTTGCTCAAAGACACTTCAACCCACTTTTTGAAGGAACCAGGGATTGAACCACCAATCTTCTGACTAGTAGACCACTGCCCTTCCTCCTGAGATATACCACCTCTCATGTCAGTCATGTGCTCACTCCATGGAAAGGCAAACTGCCTAACATAAATATAGAATCCATTCATGTGGGGAACCTGTGTAATGCAGGTCCCGTGGGTGATAAACTCACAAACACACAAGAGATCACAGTGCAGCTGCTCGCCAAAAATACTGACTGTTTACTGTACTTGTAAGCTAAGTGCTTCATCTATACTTTCATTCCAAACATTCATGAGGTACATACCAAGTGCTGGTTGAAATGACATAATAGCTCTTTTCTAGGGTTATACAAAATCCATCATATAGCTATCTCTAAGAGGGCTTTTTATTACAAAATATATCATCAAGTTCATTTGTATAAAATGTCATTCTTAGGTTAGACATGGTTGTAAGCGCAAAATACATATGGACCTAATAGATGATGTGTTGCATTATTACTCTGAGCTTTGTAGGTGCGATGGCAAACCTTAAGAACATATTGTCTGTTGATGTCATCATAGAAGGTCTTTGTTTCCTCCGACAGAGGACGTCTGCTAGTCCTCTCCCAGGAAACATTTGGTGTCGGGTTCGCTGTCACTTTAGCCCTGAGCACTGCTTTGTCACCTAAGAGTGGAAAGAAAGAAAGCTACTTTATTTAGTCATTGTAGGTTAAAATGTCCTTAACCCAAACATACATGCCTTTTTTGATGGTGGGGGGGAATCAGAGCACTTGGAGGAAACACACGCAGACATGGATAGAATATACAAACTCCACACAGGAAGGACCTGGGTTGGTCTGGAGTTCAAACCCAGGACTTTCTTGCTGTGAGGCAATGATGCTAACCACTAGACCACTGTGCATCCATATTATCTGTGGGGCAAAATACTCTCAAAGCAGTTTTTCTCTGTACCGCTGTCACAAAGAAAATCAGGTTATTTTCCATTTATTAGCAGCCCAGCTACCTTGCAAAGCGAGAAACAAGTGTAAGAATTCCAATTTAAACTAAAAACCCTGATCTTTTTGCAATGGTAAGGGCATAGTGAAACATCGGGTAGAATTAATGAGTTGGTATTACTTACTGGTCCAGTTGAAAGAATGAATTAATTTCATTATAAAACTCTCAAGTCCCAAGTGTTATTGTAACAGTCAGTTATGTTAGATGTTGTTTGACAATTACAAAAAAATATATTCAAAAAGACCTAACCTGACATGTTAAATAATTGCAACCACTGAAACTTCAGTGTTTGTCCACAAGTTTATTTTGTCCCCCCACACTCTCTCCCTCTTTCTTTCTTTCTATATGAATGTATCTATATGAATGTAAATCTTTAATATATTGAATGTAACTTTGTGCATTACGTCAGATCGGAGAGAAATAAATGGCGACCTACTCAAGGACATCCTGTCCCGGGTCTCTTCTTTCATTACAGCCCAGCAGTATCACTGACCAGATCTATTGCCCTAAACTAGGGTTTTATCCAGCACTGGGAAGCTTGATTAAGCTTCACATAATTTCATCCTATGCCAAAACTAAACTGAACACTTACTCTAAACGTATCATACGTCTGGCTATGGGACAACAGATCTCGATGGAGAAACAGTTTGACACAAGACCACAGCTCGCTGGATGGAATGAGTCCCGAATTTCCCTCTTGTTTCACCTCCATTTCTATCACTCACCGCTTCGTCTCGATTGCCCTCTTTGTCAAAGGAACTATTTTTCTCTTGCCACTTAGAGTTTCAACAATCAGTTTGGTTGTCCTACTTTCATCTATTTCCACAACTGGGTGAAACTACCGATAGCTACCGGACAAAACAAATGCACTATCCTTTTCCTGTTTTGGTTTTCGCAAAGACTGACGCACTTATTCTGCGCCGTAAATCGGGCGCTCGTTTCCGGTGAGATCGTTCCTCACGGCGGGAAATTTTCGGTTCCATGTTCTCGTCAAAGTGCAGCTCAAGATGTCCAGATACGCTGTCAATACTCCAGATAAGAGCGTCACTGCAAAGTTTAATAAGTTCATCCTGACATAAAATTTTATTAATGGTTTTGTTTTCAGGCTTTTGGACCTGTTCCCAATGTTTACATATTGGCCAGGACCACTGTATATGGGCCCACGCTCTTGGGTAAGAGACTTGTGATGAATGCTTTGAGATTTTCAATGTGTACTTTAAGATAAAATGCCCCAAAGCTGCTTTTTTGGTTGTACGAATATAATGATTGGGTATAAGAAAAACCTTCCTTTGTATAGGATACCAAAAGGAAAAACGCTGACAAAGAAGCGGAGGAGACATTGATAAGCGATTCACCGCCGGAACTGGAAGACCTGGTCAATGAAGCTATCTTGAAAGCAGATATTTGCGGCGAACATTTAACTACAGGTACGTTGTTTTTTGACATCATAACCTTTAGAAGGAACGGATTAATTTTGAGCAAATACTATAACGTTAACTTATGTTTACGTATTAATTATAGAGATAGAAAACTTTAACGTTCATCGCAGTTCTTGTAGGCCTGGCGCCTTGGCCTGGTTCTTCGTTTAGCTCTAACGCCATCAACCTGGCTCAATTGCATGTCCAGTCATGTCCTTTTTCTTTTCTTTTCTTTTCTTTTCTTGCAATGCCACTAAAAGGTCGTGAAATTTAAACTTCATTTTTTCACAGGGGATGATTATGAAAGACTGATAATGTTATAGGAGGGTAAACACATTTATTTCAGTTGACTGGGCTAAGAAATTATGAACTGGTCAAGCTGAGACCATGGTGTAGGATCCTTATGGATTAGGCTGTGGTGTGTACATTTTCCATTTTTGGTACCAGCATACCCCGACACACTCAATCACTTTATGACTGGCTATTATATCAAACCTTGCCTTTTGTGTATTTTTAGGAACACGTTTAGACAAGGTTGCAGATGTCAATTGAATCCCAACCCCTTCTTACCACACAACTGTCAAACTACTTGACAAAATAAAAAAGTAAGATGGAAGTACTAACCCACATGGCATTGCTGATCTTCAGGTGCAAGCCCAAAGTATTACACTGATAATGCTGTTCGCTTCATGTGGATTTATTTGACTGGAAATGTGAAGGTGATGGCCCCTTAATGGGTTGTAGAAGTTGTAAATTGTGTATGCAAACATATTGTGGTGCCTTGTGGTTTGCCTAATTAACACATTGGTTATGTTATGTCATGTGGCATGGGGTCTACAGGGAACAAGTCTAAATGCCAATAATATGATTATTCTATAGCTGTTAAGCTGTACAATCAACATTTGCATCATAGTGATTAGTTAAAGTAAAAAAATATGGTCTGCTGCGGCTTTAACTCATTTGGTTAATTTTGTATGAGAATATTCTGTGAGACAATAACCTTTCTCCCTCTGGGTATTATGATTATGAATTTCTGTATTGATAAAACAATTGAAGCAACTATTGAAATCACATATAGATTCCCTGCTCTCATCTGTACGCCCTCTCCCCTTGATACCAGAAGGTGCTAGGCCTACCCATGAATACTAATGAAATGGCTACTCTGCAGTATTCTGCATATTACGACAGATTGTGTTGCCTCTTAATCTATTATTCACAGGTAGTCAACGTGGGGAGGGCTCATATACCAATTGTTTATGCAGGGCAGACGACAACATACCCTGTTAAAGCAGCAAGGGTGTTCTTCTGTGAAGGTCATCAGAGCAACAAACACTCCATTATAGCATCTTTGAAATGTCTTTTGTAGTGCACATTGGAGTCAGACAATTTGGAGTCAAACTTTTTTCCAAAGAGAAAAACTGGTGTCTCAAGTTAAGGTGCTGGAGAAATCTTCCCCTTCCCAGTCAATGTTATCTGATGTCATCTGGAGTTTCTAGGCTTGGATATAGAATGATCTTGTGAAAAGTCGCTTAGTGAGTCTAATGGGTTCTTGTTTTTTTGTAAGGTGATGGAGAAAGTGTGGAAGGAGGAGCAATGTTGAGGGTGTTGCTAGAAATTTAAAGGTGTTACAAGATGGACAGAACAGTAAACTCACCCTCTTGGGCAGTGACAGTGCGTGGCTTCTCCTCAAAATCTGGTGCAGACTCGCCCTTTGGGATCTGTAGAGATTTCTGCTTTTGGCTGAAAGACTCCATCACAGATGAAGCTGTGTGTTTGTCCACTGAATACTCTGAGGAAGAACACATACACACTCCAACAGCATGCCAATATGTATTTTTAAATGTATGTTTGTGCATACATTTGTACCCCGATGTCTTTTTTTAATCCTCTTTTCCCACCCAAATTCCCCGAGTTGCCAATGGCTTTCGCTTTTTGAAACCCCTCTACAATGTCGACAGGAATGAGGAAGCTGTAGAATGTGTCTCATCCAAGTCACGTGACGACTGGCCCTTGCTATTTTGCACATTGTGGTCTCACGGGGAAAGCACAGTGCTTGGCTGTCGGAGGAGAACAAAGCAGTGTACTTTCCATTCACTTAGCCGTGAGCGCCCGGTTGACCCGGAGGGGGACACTAGGGAACCCAGAATACTTTATCCGACCTAAACCCTATACCCATGTGAGGCTTTGCCAATTATGCCCCACTAACTATGGACTTCCAGCCATGGTTGGAAACGGTCCAGTTGGGATTCGAATACCCAACTGCATGATGCAGAGGCACTAAACATCGGCATAACCCCCACGCCACTGGAGGCCTTACCCTGATCTCTTTTAGTCCTCCCAGACTGTCCTAGAATGCAAGTTGCTGCCAATGTTTACCCAACTTCTTAATTTTTCTTCTGCACTTCTTTCTTCAAAAGCAGTACAGCTTTGTGGATATATATGTTTTACTCTGAGGCTTTTACTCTTTTATAGTTGCGATTATTGTAATTATATAAAACATATGGTATTCCCTGAAGTGAATCTCAACTTAAGACATATTTTGCCAGAGAGCACACGAGGAAAGTTAGATTGTTTGTAGTGCCATCAAAGACAGTCTCAACACAGGGTTCCTTACCATCCTTGATTTTAGAGGAGCCCATGGAGACCTTGTGAAGCTTAGAGCTTGAGGAAAAGCTGGTGGTAGAGGATGAGGAGCTGGATGAGAACATTTGCATCTCTGACATCTGCCTCATTTGACTGAACTGATGTTCTGTCTGCTCAGTCCCACCACTGCTGGCCTGGAGGAGCTCTGAAGCCATGTTGATGATGATGATGAGGGTGGTGTTGATCTGCGTTTGGGGTTTTAGGTTTAGGTTGAAACTCTTTTCTTTGAGTGAGAGAAAGATGCTTCTTCGAAAACATAGTATCAATAAGGAAATGTATACCATTCTACTCTACTTTTGTGGGTCTTATCAGTGTTTCTACAAGTTTTTATTTCTCATGTAGTACATCTATTAGATGAAATGCCTTGTAGAGGTATAAGGCAAAATGGTCCTATCCATAGCCCTCATATCAATTATTAATCTACACCTTGATATTAATAGAGACAGATACCTCCGTTTTCAAATGTTTGTCAAAGAGTGTGAAGTATCTGGATAACTCTGTAATGCACATGTAAATTATGTTTGAGTGTGTGTTGGAGAAGAGAGACAGTGAGAACATGTACACATCCTATTGGCTTCTGGCTGATAAAAAAGCTTAGGAACTTTAAAATCCGTCTCCTCTACTGAACAGATTTACCTGCATGGCTATAAGTCAGCCCCCAACTAATGATTAAAAGTAGCAAAGTGTCATCCACTGTCATCCACGTCGCAGATTTATCTTCAAATGCTCAGGCGCACCAATATGCACAAACTAGATTGAAGAAAGCTGTATTTGTTGGTGTGTGGGTGCCACCGAATCTTTATATGAGTAATGGCGAGTAAAATAATTAATGGTTATCATCAGAAGCATACCTACATAAGTGAACCAGGATAGAAACTAAGCAGATGTATCAGGTTTTTTATCGGGTGCATTCTATATATGCTCTGTACAAGTGCTGGAAATGCACTGCAAGCCAAGGGATAATTCAATACGAGATTTGCGTGAGTGTAGTAACTTTAACATGGTTGCCTCTTGCAGTAATCATAAAAAGGAGCCTGTCTACATTTCTATTCAGTGCCCTTGAGCTCTTAGAACATCCAGCAATGCAAACGGCCGAGGAATCTGTTTTTTTCTGCGGCTTTAATATGCCACCTCAAGCGAAGCTCACAACAGCACAAACTTACTTAAGCTGAAAGTCGTTGTTTTCTTCTTAACTGGTTTAAGATGAGTCACTGGGTCCCGGTTTACCCACAGGTTCTTGGTTTTGCTGGTGCCAAGGACTTTGGTGTCTTTGCTTATGATGCTCTTGATCCTTAGCCTGCTCCCCTCTCAGCAGTCCCCACTGCTCACTTGTACTCCACTCCTCTCTTGGATCCTTCTGGTTGCATGAGCCAAGACTGTGGGACTCATCTTAGGATCTGAGCAACACCTGCTGGGTCTCATCTCTGGACAAATAAGGCTCTGATCTGCTCTAGGCTTGATGGGTCAGGCCATGCTGAGCGAGGGTGTACCAATAGATCATCCTAATGCCTCCCACAGGTCAGTTAGATTTGCTATCCACCATAGGCCATCCTGGCATCTTAAGACATGAAAGATCTTAAAGGATCTTGTGGTGATGGATAGTTACAAGCTGCCTCTCCCCATGTCCATGACTGTTCCCATCCATCCATCCATCCATTGTCAACCGCTTATCCGAAATTGGGTTGCAGGGGATCTGGAGCCTAAGTCAGTCCTCATTGGGTGAAGGCAGTGATATCGCCTGTATAGTTAGCCAATATATCATAGGGCAGAGCCGTTAGGGGAACAGTGTCTTGCTCAAGGACACCTCGATATGCTTCTCTGCAGTTTCGGGGATTGAACCTGCAACCTTCTGGTCACCAGACAATCGCTCTACCCACTGAGCCATGCCACCCCTTCCATGATTGTTCCATGCCTGTTCAGTTCAGGGCTCTTCATCCATCTCCTTTGAGTTGAGTTGCAGTGGTAGACTCACTATGACTGTTCATTTTTATACAGTCCTTATTTTCTTTTGCAATGCAGTGTATCGGCAAACCAATAATTTAGCTTTCACATTCACAAATAGTCTGTCCGGGATCTTTTCAGTGGGCACCACTTCAGTGGCCTTTCAGAAACACAAGACTGCTCAGTATCATTACCATCAATGGAGTTATATCCATTTATATCATGAAACTTTCAAGCAGGAAAAAAGTCCACCTTAAGTAATTTTTAAGGATGGAGAAAACAGATGATAGAGGGCTGGGCTGGTCATATTGGCAGCTCAGCTTGGCCCTTGCCTTTATGTTCTTGGAAAAGGACTAGATTGAAATGTGCAAAGTATGACTTGTTTAATAGACTTGACACGGGCTCATCCCTGAAGCTGCATAATGAATGACCCTTCTGTCACATGCTCAGACTATTTGTCATTTAAATGGATATCCTAGTTGAGTTGACTGCAGGGAACTCTTAAGTGTGCTTGTTTGGTTTTAGAGCAATTGAAGGAAAAAATAAGCAATAGAAAGACAGGCAGAAAGAGAGATGAAGATCCAGAGAGAGAGAGGGTGAGAGAGCGAGTGAGTGAGAGAGGGATTGAGGAGGAGAGCAGCCCATTGGCATTACATCTCTTTAATCCTCTTTGCACTACACCTGGCTGGCATACTAATGAGGGAGAAATGACCTAGATTTCTCTCGCTGTGCATTCATCCTCACGGCCCAAAACATAATGAATGAATTGGACGGATTTCATTTTCTATTGCGGCTCTTTTCCTTTCACGGCTGAATCTGAAAAAGAGGATACGCATGGATATTCAGTCCTGACGAAAGCCAGGGAGTGGTGTGACAATAGTCACTTTGGTCTCAGTTGTTCTCAGTTTTTTTGGGACAGTCTTGCATGAAATACAACTCAAGCTTGAAGGAGAAAAAAGGGAAATAATTTTCAACAGAAATCCCAGACATAGGTTGTGTTTTGATATTCCTCACTCCTTTTCTTTCAGGGTTCTCAGAAGAAAGTAGCCATGAGATCATGCTCAGAGCTAATATAGCACAACTGCCTGCAGAGCTATTTTTACTGTTGCTGTGTTTGGATGCATCACCTGTTCAGAAAGGAATGCAGTTTAGTTGGTGGGAGTAATTGTGTGATCCTCTACGGTACAAATGGTCACTAAAGAGACCTTCGCAGAAGGACAGAAATACTTCCCTTGGATGAGAGAAAATGCAGGAGGCGTCAGGGCAGAGGTTAGCATTTACCGTAGACAGTTAATGACTTATTTTTAGACTCTATTCTCTTTTAAAAGCAGTCCTATTAAATTCTGGGGGAAGGCCATTAATGTTGTACGTTGCCACAACTGCAGAAATCTGATGCTAAATATTTCCAAGATATCCTCTGAGATGTTTGCTCCACTAATGTGTCTCTATTTGGCCTTAA
>OMLC01055898.1:478-11673 GCA_900302585.1 Regalecus glesne
TAAGATGCCGACAGATGTACTCTCAGGCCACCACCCCTATTCAAAGACGGTCGTTCCCTCTTCACATAAATGGCCTCCTTCACCCCCTTTCAAACCAGCGTTCCTCCCTATCAAGGATCTGAACATCATCATCTTGAAAGTTACAATGGCCACATATATTAATTAGAGGATTTGGGGAATAGTTGCGAGCACAGTATTTTACAATGGTGATAGATTCTTTGTAAAGAAGGAAAGAGCATCATTGAAACAATAGGAGGCCTTGAGTACATGTCACCATCTTACAATGCTGTGACAGCAACCATTCCCTAATCCTCTATGAATAATATACATTGCTAATTCAACTTTAATTAAAGGTCACAGCAATTTGCATACGAGGCCAATCAGTATTTTCGATCCTTATACCACTGTATAGGTTATAAAGGTGGAGATACCTGCAGTTAGTTGATACTGGTGAGTGATGAGTGATAAAACGTTTCAATAAACATGTGTGGATGAACTGAATCGATCACTTTTCTGTGATTTACTTACCTGGATTATTCCACATGCATCAAGACTTTCTGAGGAGGCTGTTTTAAACAAAGTTTCTACATAGACCAACAAGAGGACACTACAGAACAGCTATTTATGCTATTCAAATATGCTGATGACACTGCTTTAGTTGGCCTTTAAAAAAGAATGCTGTTGTCTTTGATTACTTTGGCCAGGTTTCAAAGCTGGGACCCTGAGGTAAATACAGATTCATTATAATAAATGCTAGAACTATGAAGAAGTTTATGTGAAACTCAACCCCATTTCTTACACTTTGTGACCAATCTTTGAAATTTACAACTGTTATAAGTATTTAGGAACACGTGTTTATGAGGGGCGGCATAGCTTAGTTGGTAGAGCGGCCGTCTGGTGATCGGAAGGTTGCAGTTTGATCCCTGCAGAAAGCGTGTCGAGGTGTCCTTGAGCAAGACACGGAACCCCTAACTGCTCCCCGGGCACATGGTCAATAATCCAGGTAAGGGAATCACAGAAAAGCTGCATCGGTTCAACTGGATAAAAAGTGTCATCAGAAATGTTTCATCACTCCAACTAATAACATCTTCAGTCTGAGCTGACTGCAAGCATCCCCAACCTTATAAATACATACAGTTGCATGCCTAACAGCAAAAGGCCAGTTTCATATGCAAGTTGGTTATTGACTGCAGGAAAGATGGTAGGCCACAAAGAAGTCATTGGATGACCTTACAGTAAAGCTGTACATAGGAAACCTTTGTCCATCATTGGTGACGCTAAATGCTCCCTCCATACTGAGGTGGAATTGCTCCCCTCAGGGGAGCACTACAGAGTACCCCTGGCAAAGAATGAGCTATATAAGGGATCTTTTGTTCCTACAGCGATAAATTTGTTGGACAGACTACATTAATCTGCACTCTTCTATGCTGAATGTATGCTGTACACTGTGTGGATGTTGTATTGTCATACAATTGTATGCGATGGGATTTGCTGGATTGACGAAATATGTTTTTATTGTATCTGGTGAAACTAGATGTGTCAGATCCAAAATAGAGAAAAGAGATAGGATTTAAATTCGCTTGTCACTCGTGCTGATTAATGGGGACCAGTGGGTGGACGTGCTCCTCCACCAGAAACATATTGCGATACATAGTGGGGTGCATATTCTACAGATTTATTTTTTGAGAGCACAGTTCTGATAGTAAGTCAGTTTAAAATCGCCCTAAAAGTCGGCATATGAACCCCTGAAAAAAAACAAAAAAAAACTTTAATCAGCCCTTCAATCATCGATATACTGCCTGTTCACCAATCCGTAGAAGCCTGATAGCAACAAAGATTGGCATCTTTGAATGCCTTCATTGAGAGCATTGCTAAACAGTCACCATCTTCTGAGTCCTGTGACCTCTCCAGGAATGAAAGAACATTTACTATAATCTTGAAAAGGTGATTTAAATTCAACTATCTTTGGACTACTCAAGGAGATTGCAGTGACCATTTTGCCTCCCTATCGATGCAAAATCTGTGAACAAAATGATCCCTTAATGGCTCTGCATGAGTAAAAAATGTGAATATAAAAATATAGACTGCTAAATACAGCAGTCCCCCTATTAACCAAAAAGATTGTGAATTTAAAAAAAATCAATCCTTGGTTTCTATCCTCAAAATTACATATAAATGAGAATGTATAACAATGCAGATCCTCAGTCATTGTAGCACCGGTACTGTTTTGCTGGGTCCTGCTTAAGTGAATTTATTCAAATATAATAGAAGTGGAGGCAAAATAATGGATGGACTTCAATTCATGTTTTCAAGTGCTGGTTCTCTGTCAACCTACATGTATGTAACCAAAAGTTCCAAAAGTCCGCCAATTGGCACCTATCTGGTGAAGCTGTTTGTTTGATTTATCTGGTGGGGCCAAATCTCACTACTGTCTAGATACTCATTAAATTTGTATGAAGTCTCCTGGTAGCCTGCTGCCTGTCTGTCTGAAGCCACCAGACATACAGACAGACGTATGGTGCCTTACATCCATTAAGCCATCTTTCTAAAAAAAGATTTTTAATTAGACTTTACAGACCAAAAAATGCTCTCGGCCAGCCAGTAGTCAGAGATAAGGCAGCACACAGCATAAATAATGTCAATACTAACTGTACGGCCAAAATAACTTATCAATAATATTGAGCTTATCTAATGTTTGACAACAGAAGACAAGATACACAGGCACATACAGGGGCTGGGTATATGCATCTCGTCAACAATGACAGGATGATGACACTGTGAACATGTCACACTACAGCAAAACATGAAGGTTAAAGTGGAAAAAGACAAGCGTGTAAGTCATGGTCATTAAAAATAATGGTTGATCTGCCACATGGTAAACGGACTCCTTTTTATATAGTGCTTCTCTAGTCTAGCGACTGCTCAAAGCACAAAACAATATATACCTAACATTTACCGAGCATGGGGAATTAAGGCTGAATGCCCTATCCTGATGCACTGTGGCCGGATTGAACCTGTGACACATGACTTAGAGGTGTGTGCTCTACCACTGAGCTACTGTGGCTCCAAACATGGATACAAAAATAATTAAATAAATGGCTAAAAACTCCATTACCATGTACAAGACTGTGATTTAAGTGTAGCGTACTACATCTTTCATATCAAGACAGAGGAAGCAAGGCACAACAGTGGAAGAAGAAGAATTTCACAGAGAAAGGCTGTTCCTCTGTTGTTCTGAATGGCTCTTTGAACTGACACTACTGGACATACTGTACCGTCTTTAGTAAAATGTTCTGTGATAATGGGGACAGCTCTTGATAACACAATGACCTTGCTTATACAAAAACCTGAAAGAGCAGAGGCTTTCAAAGTGTTAGACAGTGAGCCTCCCCTCAGAGAACATCAAGTCACCAGGCCCTCCCCCAATTTAATAAAAGGCATAATAACAAGACCAACAACCCACTCTGTTTTTAAATAAAGGGTTGCAACCATTAAGGGCTTGAAAATGTTTTTTTCCAACACTCAGTCAAATAGGTCAATGCCTATTTGTGCCCGTTTCTGAAGTGGAAAAAAATAATTTATACACTCACTTGTTACCTTTTAACAAATCCGAACAGAGAACACAAAAACATAAATAACCCATTGGTGCACAATACTGCTTGCTGACACCACCCACACAGGCTTAACCTGACCTGTCATGTAAAATTTAAAATATGCTCAGGGAAAAATACATTGGTCACTCGTGTTAACCTTATCATGGATAGCCTAAATAGCCATTCTCTACCATAGTAGGAGCAGTGATTCTGTGTCCTTGCAGCATAAAGAAGATGGACGCATGGCTATAGCAAGCGGAGGTCACACTTCACCAACAGCCTTGACTTACTTTGAATCAAAAGATCCAAACTCTAAATATACATTGTCACACTTTTTATGCTTCCTTCTGGGTTCAGCTAAGACATTTTCTTGTTTTTCCCTGCCCCCCCCCCATTCCTCCCATGAAACACTTTGGCACCCTCCAGGGGTGACAGGACTCATACTGTGAAACCCAGTGTCCCTAAAGAAATGTACTGTAACCTTAAATTTAGCAGGAAAACAACTCACTCAAGTGAATGAGAACACCCAAATGGGCTAACACAGTCACTGCTAGACTAGATGGGCTTTTGAGGAGTGCTTCATACAAAAAGAGAAGCAGACACTCATAGTCATGTTCTATCTTGCAAGGATCACCTACAAGGGTCAAGTGGGGCAATTTGGAAGTCAGCCTTCAGAAACAGCCGGAAATACGTGTTACAAATTGGGATTAATAAGGCTGCGATATGATTTGGTTCTCACCCCATGCAGGACTACATTGCTGCACTGGAGAGCTCCTTCAGTGACAGCTTACGCCATCCAAGGTGAATGAAGGAGCGTTTCCACAGGTCTTTCCTTCCTGCAGCTGTCAGAGTCCATAATCAGCACTACTCTCCCAATAGACCAAATTCACAAGATGGACAAGTGGATTACATACCGTTTAGTTAGGTTCTGAGTCCATTTTTTCTGTTCAGACTGTATATACTGTTCATATTTCCCCCTTGTTTAAATTGTCATTATATATTATGCCTTAGATTGTATGCCTCTCTGATTCCGCTTTCCACTTTGCTTTTGCAACACCGTAACACCCCCTGTGGGACTAATAAAATATTATCCAATCTTATCTTCATATTGTAAGTCTCCACCTACAGAGCCATCACCAAAAACCCCGAAATAATGCCAATGGCAGCACCATCTACAACACCTAAGAGTGCTCACAAGCCTCAACAGTAGCTAGCATAGTAGAAAGTGGTGGTGACATCGTCATCAGCAGCAGCAGAAATGTCAACAATAGCCAAAAAAAAAAACATTAAACAAAGACAGCAAACCTCTTGTGAAGCACACAAACAATGATAAAGTAACATTGACCAGGCTATTATAAGCCACTGCAGTGACCAAAAGGATTCTGTGTTGGTGCTTGTGTGAATTGTGTGAGGGAGGAGAGGTAATCCTGGTAATACAGCGTGTCCCATCAAGGGTTTGTGAAAGGGAGGGTGGAAGTTGAATTTGGGACCGTCACAGAATTAATTTAAATCTCATCAAATGGCTCTGCAAGAGCAAAGCACAGAGCTGCAATCTGCAAGAGTACTTGATATTGTCTGCATAGCAACAGGCCAGGGGTGCCTATGCAAAATTGTGATCAAAGCAAAAGGGGAAAAACAACCAGGATAATTATTACGCACTACAGTTAATAATTAAAGGTATAAAAGGCCTCCGGGGATGTCTACGAAAAACGGATAGGATTTAGGACCAAAAATCATAACATGAGATAATAACAACAATAACTTCCTTTATTATTTATAATAATAAACATTCAGTCAAATGTAGACATACATCTGACATCTACATTTGATGTCAATGTCAGATATAGATATGGGTGCCACTGTAATTCTGTGGTAGAATGTGCACTTCGGAAACAGACGAGCCAGATGCAAGAGTTTCAAATCCACCACAAGGCATCTGGAAGGGCATCCGGCCTCAATCCCTCAAGCTCCATCCAAGTCTGTCTCCAACCCCACAATGTGGGGACTAATCATGACACATAAAACAGACCTCTCTCAGAATCAAATATGCCAGATTTAGCCACTAGGCTATTTTTCCTCTGTTGTTCCAAGCAGTTAAGGGTTGTGTCTCGCTCGAGATCTCTTCAAGATGTTTTATGAAGGAACCGGGAATCTAACTACCAATCTAACAATTACTAGACAAACACCCTACCCCCTGAGCAATTGCATCCCTATAATGAAATTGCATACAAATGAAAAAGACTTTTACCAAATCTGAACCCAAATATGCTTGCAAACTTTGTAAATGTTTACCTTAACATGATATGTGGTTCTTCAAATGATTAACTACTTAGACTACAGCATTTTCCTTAGTCCAATACCATGTGTTAGGACTGTGGAGGGATTTCACAGAAAAACAAAATGGCTCCCTCCACAAATCAATGACAAAAGTTGATTTTTGAACACACACGCACACACATGTGCGCGCACACGCGCGCGCACAGATAGAGAGAGAGAGACAGTGTGTGTGTGTGTGTGTGTGTGTGTGTGTGTGTGTGTGTGTGTGTGTGTGTGTTCAAAAATGACCTTATACCATATCCTGATGATGTAATGGACAGTGGCCTTTATAGCACGTAATTACTGTCATTTTGCTCTCTGTGATGTTCTAGTTTGCTACAAATAATTAATCACAATTAAGTCTACTAATGAATGTATCCATCCACACATGAACACATAGTAAGCAATCAAGATATTAAAACTTTATCAACTCGGCTGGAGGCTGTAGTACTATGGTAACAAGGTAGCCAGAAGCAAGGTAGTCAGCAGAAATTGAGTGTGTGTGTTGTTACATCTGTGGACAGCGTCTGGGAGGGAAAAAAGGAATCCAGCCAAACTTCCTCTCTCCTCCAGGTTGATGAAATACATCATCCTTTTCATCCTGATTTACTTCGATCAAAATAGTATCCATCTATTTCTAACAATTCTTTCATACTAGCATGTCTAAACCAGCTTATTGATATCTCAAAAGAATCTAACGTTTAAGACATCGAACATTCTAAATCAACAATTTAGTTTGGGTTCAGGTTCATGAACCAAGTTCAATCACAGTAATCAAACTCAACCGTAAACCTGGGACTTGATGCTTTTTATGGGACGTGGTGTAAGATAGATTAGCAAGATACTGAAATTGTGTGTGTGTATGTGTGTGTGTGTGTGTGTGTGTGTGTGTGTGTGTGTGTGAGAGAGTTTGTGAGGGGGGTGGCATTCTACTTTACACTTCAGGTATTTATATGGTAAATATATAGACTTTGAATCATTTACACACACAAGTAAGTTACAATTACCTCAGTCAATGAAAGTTACTGCTAGAAGCTTAATGACAGTATGTTCGTGCTACACAACAGTTAAAGGCCCATTTGCTTTTTTTAATTGATTATGTGCCGACAAGAATAATAAGACCTGGATTGACTTCTGTAATTAATTATATGTGTGAGAGGGGAGATGGTGGTGCGCACATTAATCCGAGTCCCCGGCTTTTGGACTTCTCAATCTTAGTCTTTCCTGCAGTGGTTGTGAATTTGAGACAGTCCATGGGTACTCAAAATTCATCCAGCACTGGAGGAATGAGAATACTATTGCTCTGTGACTGGATGATGTGGTACAGAGGGGTCTTAAGTAAGCTCTCTTACCTACCACTCCTTTTTCCCAAACCTGGGATATAGAGGACATAGTGGGACGGAAAGTTGACCAGCTGCTGTACACACATGATAAGACATGCTTGAATAGTGTAATATGATTACTAGGCATTTATAATGTACAAGGCAAAGTCAGTTGGCAAGTTAATACAGTTTCACCAGAGATTTCGTTTTTTCAGCTAACATTTAGTTTGATGCTGATTGAAATGTGAGACTAAGTCGCAAGAGCCAGAATTTACACATTCAGCAGGTGGATGCATTGGTTTTATGCCCTAGTACACACACATGTATACCAACAATAATTTACATACATGACATTATTCACACACCCGCAAATACAAACTCTCTCACACCACGCAAACAGCCCACACAGTGTATGCTTACTTATATACATGTATGCTACAATACAAACCAATGGTCTAGCAAACCTTGGAAAATCAATCTAGAGCAGCTGTGATGTTGCCAGAAATCCATAGAGATGCACCATTTGTGGTTCATTTAACTGCAAATGCACTATTGGACAGGTTAGTAATAAATAAGATATTGTGAGGCTCCCTAACATTCCGTCATCTACAAACACATAGACGGAATGCTTACACTTTCTCATTCTCGAGCTGTCTCCTCACAAATGAGATATTCAACCATGTTTTTTTATTCACTTTGACGGAGTTGGACATTTTTTTTCTCCTCGATTCTCTCTCAGCATCCATCAGTTTCACTTTTCTCCCTCATTCATATTGCTCTCTCACATGCAGCCTTTAATTTTCTCTCTTCCTCTCCATATCACACTAGCTCCACCGTTCTCTCGCCCAGCCTCTGCTGCACAAGAGGAGTTGCTAACATTCGGTCTTTCACATATTCTCACTGCTGTTCTCCCTCTCCCCGTGTATCGTCTCACTCGCTTCCTCTACCACTAGTCTCTCTCCCTCCATCTCATCTACCCCACTGAAGTCCCACCAAGAGGGGATGACCTCATTTCTGTTTGCCTTAGTCACCTGACAACAGGTTTAGGAGGCAACAGCAGATGACAACCTGAACAGACCAGAGCAATGTGCATAAGTTTGAGACATAATCACAAAGACTAGCTAGACACAACAGGCTGTGAGGACACAATCCTGCTTCCTCTAAGCTAGGGTGATTCATACCACAGACCGTTTTTGATATGGGCATACTATACCTTGGGAATTGTTGGAGTCTAATGTTTGGCAAGACTGAAGAGGCATATGACCTTTTCCCACTGTGTCAAATGCCTAATCAACATGGACATGATGAAACACTGTCACATTACAACCATTAGTTATTACAGCGCGTCTTTCCATTCATGTGGATAAATGCTATCATTAATCAAATTTTACCATTTAATGTAGAATTATTGCTAATGATTTTTTTTTTGAATTCACAAATTAAATCTTTGGGGACCTGATAAAGATCCAATGGCATGTGGAGCTAAACAGCCTACTTAATGAGCGCATTTGGCTGATTTTTAATTTTTGGGGGGGGCGTTCACATTGTCTTGCTGCCACTATTGCCAAGTCATTTAATTGAAAGGATTGCTCCTCAACATAATTAAGTACCAAAAAGTCTGTACTGAAAGATAAGGTCATTTAAGATTTAAGCCAGAATACTTATTACATGTAGCTTTGGCAGTTGCAAGGTTGGCAAATTCTGGACTATAGTCTGCTAGCTACAGGTATAAAAGCTTAGATAATTGCATAAAATTACCAGGCAACATTTATGGACTTCAAAGCCAAAACCTTAGTTTCTATTACCAAACTGTTCTTTCAATAAACACTGGGTCCAAATGAACTGATTCAACCTTTTTGTGAGTTAAGAAGGCAGATAATGAAAAGGTATCCCTAACCTCCGAACCACCATCCTAAAAACTAATACATTACAGCTCAATATGAAATCTTGTTTCTTTTCTTGGTCAAATATAACATTTTAGAGTCCAATGGCACACTAAGGGGGTCACACAGTATGTGGGACAGACAAGATAAATAAACAATGTAAGGCGAGACAAGAGCACATCCCTCCTCCCGACATTTTTGAAGTTCTTCAATGTAAACAGAATCAAATTAAAATTGAATATGTGCAAAATATTGCCCAACTTAAACGGTTCTCCTCTGGTGCCATCATGTATTAGCAATGACTAACAGAGGATAACAGGACAGCAATATGTGTATATTTCTCTGCGCTCTTGGACAATAATAACAATCTACCACCAATATTTGAATACTGATTCAGCCTGGTGTCAATCCAGTACTAACAACAACAGTATAGAAAACAATGAAATATTTGTAAATTGCCCCATTCACATGTATAAACCATATGGTCTCGCACTCTCTAAGCACTCGCAAGCACTTATTTAGCCTACCTGAGAGATGGCAGGCAGAACTTGTTTGCTCTGTCAGTTTCGCCCAGATTCTCTGCTTAATTGTGTTGGTAAATTTCATGTAATCAACTGGAATTATGAATTTAATGAGATATTGTATTTACGAAGTGCTGCAATAGCTATGGGCCTCCTCCAATTTAGCTTGGGTTGTACATGCCCCCACTTTCCCTCGATGTCCTAAGTTAACCTTGGTTACTCAGGAAGCTAGACAGCTATACACACAGAATAAAAAGTATTTTTTACGTCAGGATTAGTCTGCACAGAATGGGGGTGGACACAGACCTAGATAGAGCATGAGGAATTAAGACCTGATGCCCTTCCTGATGTCCCACATTGGGATCAAACCTGCCATGCCTGGCTTGTCATCTTTAACACGTGTGTGTGTGTGTAGAGCTACAGCGACCCCATATAGACACAGAATACTGGAAGAAAACCTAATTTCCTTTTCAAGTGTCAGGTATTCTTGTATCAATCAAACACTGATCAAAAGCTACACATTTTCTTCCAGATGATTTAATATGACTTGGCATTGCATGAAAATTGATCATGTGAGATTTCAAGATTACTTTTGATCCATTATCTGATTGGTAATAACAGCTATTATGCCCTTGACCTTATTAACAATAACTAATAAAGCTACAAAAAGTGGAATCAGTTCATCTGGACACAATTTCTCACTGAAATAAATGCTTCATCATTCATACAGGTAAGATCTTCAGTCTGTATGAATGGTTCCATTCCATGATGAATGGTTACCATTCATAAGCTCTGTCTAGAAGAACTGATTCAACTTTCTGTGACTTGTTTACCTAGATTATTAAGCATGCATCAAGACACAACTGAAATGGCTTATGTTATGTTAAAACACTAATGGGCTTCTCCATTCCCCAAAATGCCAGATTATCCTGAACATTTCCCTCAGCCTTTTCATTATCACAATCAGGATAATCATTATTGTTATTGTAGCAGCATGCAAATAAGAATATTATCATAGGCTAATGGGGGTGTGGCTTTGGGCTGTTAAATGGAGAAAAACAAACATCTTAAGATGTGAAGTTAAGCCCTGAATCTATTATGCTGCTGACCAATAGGTAGCTCGACCACTACAAAGTTACTATGAGGAATTTCTACTGACTGTTTATTAGTCTCAGTTTGATTCTGATGCCTCTAAATTATCAATGTAGGCAAATCAGACTGCCAGTGAGAAGATAAGACATTTCTAAATTAGGATTCCAAATACCCACCTGGTGATGCAATTCAGAATCAGATACTTCACTACTATAGCCTATTTTATTACTAATGCCCCCCCCCAAAACCCCAACACTACCACATCTCTCTCTTTTCCTCATGAGGTTTCAGGGGGTGAATGTACAACTTCTTGAAAGGAGCAAAATGCTCAGGCAAAGTGAAGACATTCTTCTCTGAAACACGATCGCTTTTTATCCACACAGGCTCACAATGAAAATCCAAAACACTTCATAGCATTTTCAAATAAATTGGAGAGGGCAACCCATGTACACAGCCCCCCCCCCCCAA
>OMLC01055898.1:11693-22861 GCA_900302585.1 Regalecus glesne
TCTGGATGAAAGAGAACAGAACATTCATGGGTTTAAAGATACTGAATTTCCAAGCCTACAAGTCACGGATATTTTACTTGCCAGACTGGTCCCGCAACTGTCCTTTTTCCCACTATCCCAGGTCAACTTGATGTGGTTGTTGACAGTTAGCCACACCATGTTCACATCAAGGGAGGATGTAAAATTGACAGGTTAACCTTCTTAGACTGTGACATTACAATTGATTATGAAGGACATTAAATTGTTGATGTTAATTGTGAACCCACATATACTGATTAGTACTTATGGTTTGATCCTCATCATCCACTGGAGAACAAACTAGGTGACATCAGGACTCTGTACCACCGAGCTGACAATGTCCCCACTGACATAAAAAGAAAAGAAAAAAAAGATTCCCTTATCAGTCCTGCAAGGGGAAATTTGCAATTCTCTGCATTTTAAACCAACCTATTGTATAGGAACACTGAGCTGCCACCATATGGCGCTCGGGGAGCAGTTAGGGGTTCAGTGTCTTGTTAAAGGACACCTCAACATGCTTCCTGAAGGACTGGGGATCGAACCTGCAACCTTCCGATTGCCAGACGGCTGCTCTACCCACTTAGCTATGCCACCCCTTCCCCAGCTATTGGCTAGGGAAGATGAGAAATTCAACATGAAACAGGCCCTGGTCAGGTTTGGTTATACTAACTGGCCATTTCTCAAAGCCAGGAAGATGCCCAAACAGTGCAATAGCCAATTGAAGAAAGGAGACGAACAAAAGCTGTCTAAGCATACACCAGTGGTGATTCTGCATGCGGCAGTGCTGCTGGAACAGTTGAGACATTTATTTTCCAAACACTGCGCCTCAGTTGCTTTCAAGCCCCTAAACACATTCTGACCAAAATTGGTTCACCCCAAGGATCAGGTCCCCCGGCACAAACAGAGCAATATAGTTTATTCTGTTATGTGCCAGGAGGATTGCCATGACTAGTACATCAGGGGACCCAAACAGATGTTGGCAAAGAGGATGGCACAATACAGAAGATCTAATATGTCAGGCCAGGACTCCAAAGTCAACACACATCTTCAAGCCAGCGGCCACCCTTTCAATGATGAGGATGTGCACATTGTCATTTATACTCTAGTTAATGGTCACAACAATTTGTATACTAAACTGATAATTGATTTTAGCTATTATGCCACTGTATTGTTTATAAGGGTTGGGATACCTGCAGTCAATTGAGACTGAAGAGTTCACTTAGATGAATGATAAAACCTTTCTCTCTAACATTGTGGCCAGATGAACTGATTCACTTTTTCATGATTGCATGCTATAGGCTAAGTTGTCCATTACTAGTCCAGCCCCCTTCCAAACGCACACATGTACACAAGAAGCTTTTTCAATTAGCCCGTGATCGTGATTTAAGTCAAAGTATGTGTTTTAATGTTGAGGCTTCCCATACGAATAAGAGTTTTGCTATGGTATCTACAGCTTTTGTTTACAGCACCAAAATCCGTGTTTTGGTCGGAAAGAAGAGGTTTGTGTGTGTGAGTGAGAAAGAGACTTCATGTCTTAAATGGGTTTACTATTTTTCTGCTTCAGAACACTAAAGAAAACCGTTTCAACCACCACATCTGTTTGTCTTAATGCATGCTCAATAATCCAGGTAAGGAAATGAAAGAACATTGAATCAGATCATCTGGATATGTTTATTGAAAAATGTTCCAGCACTCATCTAAGTGACCCATTCTATCTGAACTGACTGGGGGAGCCCCAGAACTGTCCTTTCAACAACCATAACAAGTACTAAATCTTAGTACCTCAGTTATACTGAGTAGCTGATTTCTCATGACCCAAGACTTCTCAGTTGCACAAGCCAGGTAGCTTGTTGATTGTTACCACTACCAACAGTAAGTAATAATAGCCATTCCTACAAGATGGACCCCGGAAGGAGGACAGCAATAAGATTGAGCATTGATAACACTGGACATGCCAAGTGATAGCTGTAAAAGCATGAAATATCATTTTCTCATCCAAATGCACATTGTTTAGGTCCTATATTTGTGAGTTGCATCTGACTTGTTGATGCATGTCCAATGTTTGGGTGCAGCTGCTCAATGTAAGATGCCATTATAAAGCTGTTTTGGAGTGGTCCCATATCAAAGACTTCCACAATGAATCCAGTGAGTAAAACGATCATATAGCTGATATGCATGATGGAGAAAAAAAACTAAAATAAGAACAGGGCTGGAAAAAGGAAAACTGAATTATCCTCAAACAACCCCTGCCCTTAAAAAACCCTTGATGTAATGCAGCTGGGAGACCTCCACACTATCTACAGTGCAAACACCCTGGCGAAGGAGAATGGGTGCAAGCCCCACCAAAAAAATAAATAATAAAAAAAAAGTTCTGCTCTTGAATTCAAACTATCCAGCCAGACTTTTGCAGCAGCTGTGCTGCAGTGACGGAAGAAACGACCAGTCAGCTGGTCAGCTTTTGTGCTACAACGCTGCCTGTCTGTCCGTCCGTCTGCAGCACAGCGGCCGCGGTCCGCGGAGAGGGGAGGAGGAGGCGTCACCGGGGGTACGCCTACATCACAGAGTCACGGCGCCAGCAGAGAAATCAAAGTCTATAAACACGTTGGACAACAAGTCGTATAAAAAAAATCACTGAGTGTATAAATTCACCGAGGTTTTCGCAGCTCCCCCCCTCACCTCCCTGCTCCGAGACACCGGGATGTGACAGAGGGGCCGGCAGACACAAGTCTCCGAAATGCGCCCTCCTTCGCCATCGACGTAACAACATGTCGGCAAAGGACGGCCATATTTTGCTGGTTATGTCGACACAGGGGGAGGAAAAGTAGACACCATGTTCTCCCCCTCACTCTGTCTCCAAGTACCCGTTATGGTTTCGACACCTTATCCCCCACCCCCCTCAGTCAAACTTACCCAAAGCGAACGCAGCAATTATCAACTTGGATCAGTCAGCGGACGAAAACATTGTTTCTGTAACGCAGGTGGAAACGACAGGGCAACCAAAGTTCACACGGCCAGCCAAGTTAAAATAGACAGAGGCATGGGGATGTTTGAAAGACACACGGAGCAAGTCTGATGCAGGGTACAAGGGGGGACAAACACATGCAGTTTAACTTGAGTGACTTGGTGTTTTTTTTTTTTGGCGGGTGGGTGGGGGGCGTTTTCAAATTAAAGATACCAGAGGAAGAGTTTAACTAGTCTTACCTGCCCTTGGCACAACGTTAAGGTCTCTGTCGTAAATCCGAAAAGAGGGGGCTCATCGACGAATAAAACACGTACAGCCACCCAACACAACTGAACATCCAGCCGGGGAACGGTCGACAAGGAAAAAAAATTGCGATCACAAGGAGGATCTACGCCAAAAGCCACATGACCACCGACGTCAGCGTACGTATTTGCATGCGGCACCCGGGAGCCGGTGTTCGTCTGTCGGGGGTCCATGTTATTAGTGCTGCTGTAAGTTATAAGGGGGTGGGGGGTCCGGACAGAAACCAACTTCCTGTTCAAGAGGCAGCCCAGTGTCCGTGCTGCAAGAGTAACGCTTCCTGATGTGAAAATGAATGGATTGTGTCTGGCTGTCATGTCGTCTCCGTGTTCTCTCTCTCTCTGTCTCTGTCTCTCTCTATCTCTCTCTCTCTCTCATTAGATATTAGATTAGCTGAGGGAGAGGGGCGTTTGTTGCCCCACGCAAAGTCCCTCCCACTTGTAAACCACCCCTCCATTGCTTTATTTCTTTCACACGCTCTCCATCTCTCTTCTGTATGTTTAAGAACTAGAGTTGCTGGAGTTGCGCCGGTGCCTTCTCAGCTGGAAACAGCCCTTTGCAAAGTGAAAACTGAGACCTAACATCCCAACCTCCCTTTCTGCTCTCCACCTATATCCTGAATAAATACATGCACACTTACATGTACAAACCGTGCACATACCCCCCTCCCTCCTAGTTTTGTGGGGTTCAACCCAACCAATAAACAGGAGAGGTCAATTTGACTCGTCAAGATTAGTCCCCATATTGTAGGGATGGACATTGATTTGAATGGAGCATGGGGGATTAAGGGTTCGATTAAGGGTCGAAATGACAGCCACTGCCTTGTCGGTTCCTGAAGCGTGCTGTAACCACTGAACTACTGTGCCCACCTCATCCAAACCAAAAAATGAAAGCATAAAAAATCTCCAGTTAAATTTCTAAATAATGCCAACAAATGGCAGGTACTTTAGGAGCAAAAGGAGCTCAAAGTCCTGACCATAGGATGTTTTCAACCTTGAAATATTCATTATTAACTGATCCTTCCACTACAAGGTTTTGCATAGCCTGATAGTTAGACTATTCATACCCACAGTTGGTCAAAAGGTCAGTGTGCATAAGGTGTCATACTCAAAATAACAAGGTCCACTGACCGACCTTGTGTTTCAATTGTTGGAGACAATCATCAGATTCGTTAAACCTTGGTTCGATTGCATACTGTCTCTCAGGAGGCGGGATGGCTGATTCTTCATTACCAATCCAATCTCTCCATGACATCCATCCCACTGTCCACTGTGATAATGCATGCTGGCACTAATGACATCATGCCCAGAAATTCCACTAAACTACATTATAAACTTGAGTCTCTGGCCTCCACACTTGAAAGCCTGGGAGGGAGGTGTGTCCTGTTTGGTCCCACTTCCACCATGACCCTAAACATCTTAGCTGTCTTTTAAGGCTGCACTAGTGGATGCGACACTTTAATACTACTATTGGACTTGGTCTTACTAGTTATCTTGATTCCTACTGGAACAAGCGGGACTGGTTTAAAGACCATGGGTGACAACAGAACAGGAAAGGAACAGGAAAATGGATATTTAACTTTATTGCTTTCAGTCTTAATTGATGGTGCCCCAGCAAGACCCTGCCCTGCATCATTGTCCGTTTTCAGCTGGTCACACAAGGGGTCACCATAATAGATCATCCATCTCCATCTCTTCCTGTCCTCTGTATCTTCCTCTATTACCCCAGCCACCTGCATGTCCTGCCTCACCACATCCATAAACCTCCTCTTTGGTCTTCCTCTTCTCAGGGGGCGACATAGCTTAGTGGGTAGAACGGTCGTCTGGCAATCGGAAGGTTACAGGACCGATACCCGGTCCTGCAAACAACATGTTGAGGTGTCCTTGAGCAAGACACTGTCATGTGTTGGCAGCTTACTGCTCCTATACAATAGGTTGGGTCAAAAATGCAGAGAAATCCAAATTTCCTCTTGTGGGACTGATAAGGGGATCCTTTCTTTCTTATCTTGCCTGGCAGCTCCATTTGAGCATCCTTCTCCCAGTATACCAGCAACTCTCCTCCACACGTCCAAACCTCTCTCTCGCCTCTTGCTTTGTGTCCAACCTGAGCCTCTCCTCTAATATACTCATTGACAAGCCAGTCCTTTTTCAT
Organism: Regalecus glesne; assembly: GCA_900302585.1. Classification (NCBI taxonomy): domain Eukaryota; kingdom Metazoa; phylum Chordata; class Actinopteri; order Lampriformes; family Regalecidae; genus Regalecus; species Regalecus glesne. The sequence goes on from OMLC01055898.1 coordinate 17,125, forward strand.
CAAGGCCAATGAAAATCTCAGCATCTTCAACTCTGCCACCTCCAGCTCTGCCTCCTGTCTTTTTGTCAGTGTCTCCAAACCACACAACATAGCTGGTCTCACTACCTTCTCTTAAATGTTCCCTTTCACTCTTGCTGGTACCCTTCTGTCATAAATCACCTCTGAAACTCTTCTCCATCCTACCTGTACTTTCTTCTTCACCTCTCTTCCACACTCCCTGTGGCTTTGAACAGTTCACCTTAGGTATTTAAACTCATCCACCTTCATCACCTCGACGACATGCATTCCCACTACTCTGTTGTCCCACCATCATTCCATCTTGCTCCTACTGACTGTAGCGCCCCTCCCTAGCCGTCCTTAAGCTATTAATCTTGAGGTGCGTTCCCAAATTCTTTTGTGAGATCTCCCTCTCTCTAATGTTAATTAATACTAAGCTACCCAAAGACATATGCAAATATCCGACAGAATAAAGTTTAAACTATTTACTTGAAAACGTGTTATATACAAATATATGTATTAAAAAGTATTATATACAAATAAACATATTCCCATATATAGACTCAAACAATATTGGGTACTCAACAACTGTCAGCAGGGAGATGCAGGCCTGTGTTGATGCTGGCGTTCGGTGAAGCCTCAGACAAGATGGCTGCTTCTCGACCAGAGCGCCAAAACAACAGTGGCCTTCTACTGGTTGTCCTCCATCCCATGATAGCGACGCCATGTCGGCAGTGCTGCGTGTGGAGACGTCGTCACTGCAGTCTTCTTCAATTGTGTCCATGGAGATTTTGGAAACGATGTATGAACGCGTACTTGGCTGATTACTCTCATGCTAAGTCCTTGGATCTTCTGACGGAACTAAGAACTAAGCTAGGTCAGGCTGACTAGCTTGTATCCTCCTGGAAAACTCAGTCTGAGCATTCGATATCATACACGTTGTGACACCACAGTATTACTGTCAAATGGCATTACAAGAATCACTGCCCGTTTGTCTAAATACATTAACTACAATATCCATAAGCATTGGCGTTCCACAAACTATGCTTTTGACTAATGCGCTAGTACAGAATCATGCATCTTGTTTCTTCTCAGCCTCTCTCCTCCCGAGTTCGTCCTACACTCTCAGCTTCCCGCTTCACTGTGAACTCCTCCCCCAACTCTGATTGGTCCCCACTCCAAGGGCGGGAACCTTATCCAATACATCTCTCAACACACGAACAACACGCTCCAAAAGAAAACAAACAAAACAAAAACACAACGAACCCGCGGAATACCCCAAATTCCCACAGGACTACAGGACTTTCCCTCCTCTTCTCTCCAGTACATACCCCAGACTCTCCAGACTCAACTCAACCCGCTCAATACAAATCAATGTAATCCACAAACATCACAGTCAATGGAGACTCCTGCCCGATCTCGTCCATCATCAGCCTCTGCATCATCATTACAAACAAGAAAAGGCTCAGAGTTGAACCTTGATTTAACTCCACTTCCATCATGGACCCACCTGTCACTCCTACCACACACTTCACCACGGTCATACTGCCTTCATACATATCCTGCACCACTAAAGTAGTGTAGTCTCACTTTACCCAACCAAGAGAGCTAACCAACATCAGGTCATTCCTTTCCTCTGCAGACTTAGAAAAGATCTTCTAGGCTTTTACCTCTTCCAGACTTGACTGTTGCAAAGCACTTTATTGTGGTGTCAGTGGGCAAAACGCCTGAAGACTGCAGTTGATACAAACTGCTGGTGCCAGGCTTCTAACATGTACGAAGAGAAGCGACCACATGACACCAATCCTGCTGGCCTTCAGTGGTTACCTGTGAGTTTTAGAGTGGATATTAAGATTTTACTGCTTAATTTGAGGGGGTGGGTAAAACAAGTGTTTCAGAGAACTAATGGGCCAGAGGCTGCAGGATCAAACCCACTGCAGGGCATCAGGAAGTACATCCTTCCTTAAACCCCCCCCACACCTACCCTGAGATGGAATGGTGACATGGGTGTTTGCCCACGTCTCCACGACTTTGGATAAGTGATGATGAATGAATGAATAGACTGCTTGTTTTTAGAGCATTGAATGTTTTGTTTCTCCTGCCTACATCTGTGATCTGCGAACTCCTTGTGAGCCTGACCGCGACAAGACACCTTCCGGCAGGGCTCGACCAATGAATCCAAAATATCGACTTGTCACTTTATCTTAAAGCAGTTTGTAACTTTGTTTTTATCAGGTGCTGTGTAATAAAGTTATGATTATTATTAGTACCACTGCTACTGCTATTATTGGCTAACCACTGCCCTGCAATTAGGGGTTAGGGGGTAACCCCAGATGAGGCAATAAACACTGACATTCATGTTGGAGAAAGAAACTACCCTGATGTCACATGGTTCAATAACTCGGCGACATAGCTTAGTAGGGCGGTCATCTGTTGATCAGAGGGTTGCAGGTTTGATTCCCGGTACTGCACAAAGCATGTCCAGGTGTCAATGAGTAAGACTCTGAATCCCTAACTGCTCCCCGGGCACCAAATAGTGGCTGGTCACTGCTCCTATACAATAGGATGAGTCCTATGCAGAGAATTGAAGATTTCCTCTTGTGGGACTGATAAGGAAACAACGACTATTATTCATTCACACATTGCAATGATCTACAATGGTATCTAATCCCCTGGACAACAGCTCAATGATTGAGTGTTTAACACTGATGCCTTTGCGTATTTTTGCAGTGTCATGTGGGCTTTTTTCCGAGTACTCTGGTCTCCTCCCGTGGTCAAAATCAATCCATGGCAGGAGATTCAACACTTGCCAGTAAATATGAAGTATGTGTAAGAGATTTCACCCTGTGAAGGACCAACATCTTTTCCAGCATGTTTCCAGGACTCTAATTGAAGTCTGCTGGGTAAGTCTCCTTGACCCAGAATTTAACTGAGCTTATCTGGGCAGTGAATGAAAAAAAAATGTTTTCTACTCAAGCCCTTCCTTTATATCATCCATTTGTAGACACATTGTATCAGCCCATTGGCTTTGACTTTTATTTATTCTCCCTTATGTCCCAGATTAAATGACACTGTGATATCCAGGGTCTCTGAACACTATACAGGGTTACTTAACTGATCCTGTTGGGATCGTTTTCTTTTTGCAGTTTTCCAAGACGTACAGAAAATAACCCACCGCCATGTTTTCCTTCGCTTAGCCGAGCAACATTCTGTTTTTGTATTTGCCATCCCTCGGCTGAGCACCCTATCGACACAAACTCCTAGTATGTGTGTAGTTGGCACTTCATAAAAACGTGACCCTGAGCTGGAAAGAGAGCTCAGATAAGTGCAGGGTAGGCCACAGAACACCGCTGGTAGGGATTCGCTGTTTAACTTACAGATTTCTAGCTATTGATGCAGTAAGTCAGTTAAGATCTTGGTCTCCTATGTCCCTATTAGCGCAGGCCTCCAAGTCGGCCGTGGCAGGTTTGATCTCACCGCGAGGTGTCAGGTAAAGGGCATCCGGCCTCAATCCCCTATGCTTGATAAATGTGAGGCATATAATGTTAAGTACTTTGAGTGGACGCTGGACCAGAAAAGCACTCTATAAAATAAATCCATTTACCGTTCTTCAGGTTTACCACGGCCTGTCTCATCTGTTTCCATGGTAAAGGCACAAAACGCTATACAAATATGTAGGGGGACCTTTTTAGCCACTTGGTAGGACCTGTATCACATATCCAGACCTGAGTTCTTACCAAACCATTATTGTCTTGATTGCAATAGAAAGCAATAGAAAGTATCAAAGGGGAGATTCGTTTGCATTCAAATCTTCAAGATTGTGGGTTTTTATTATATTGATAAAAAAAACAACCTCTTGAACTATAACCACTAGAAAAAGCTATGCTATGAAAGCCCACGTGTTAGGTAGAGATGTAACTATGGAGATCAGACACCTTGAACTAGATTTTTATCTAAATATAGGCTGTACCAAAAAAAAAGAGTGTAGACCAGTGTTAAGAGGGTCCCTCAGAAAAGTGGTTCACATCATATGAATAAAGGTCTGGTACTTAGAAGCAGTCTTTCAAATGCATTATAAAGGATCATTTAAAAACACAGTCTCTAAGTCCTATTTGTCCTGAGAGGTGGTACAGGTTTTGGTGAATGGGGTCATATAATTCTATTCTATTGTGTTTTTGCATTGTCTAGCCCAGGAGTAACAGAACAGTGCCAGAGGTCTGATGCTCAGCAGAGCAGCGTGATTTCCAGCTGATTCATTATTCATTAGCTGAGCTTGCAGCTATAGCTGGCCAATGTTTCTGAAATGCAAATACAAATCAGACACACATGCCTCTCTTATCATTTATTAACACTGTGTATACTGTGCTAATATATTTGAATATATATATGTGTGTGTGTGTGTGTGTGTGTGTTCCATCCACAACGTGTGCAGTTTGGGGGGGGATTGGAGCCTTATTGTAAAAATGTGTCTATCAGTTTGATGAAATGCTCTGTTCTCTTCTACCTAAGTCAGGAGCTCAGAAGAATCATTTTAAATCATGTCTTTTTAAAATGCGTGGACATCGACAACTAAAGGGTTGAGAGTTTTTCTGAGGAATACTTTCATGAGTGAAAGTGCTGGTACACAGTACAGCATGGGGAATAAAGGCTACCGGCTTCACTTCTTGCGCCAAGAAACAACACAAACACTCTTCTTCAGCAGTATTTCTTGTATTCTTCCAAGTACTTGTAAGACAAACTTCATCATTTATTTCAAAGGCCACACAGCATGGAAGGGTTTGTAGGGATCAGATGCCATCTTGTTGCCTTGTCAAACTGCTCTCAGCCTTTCAGCGTCTCCCCGCGGAGCGCTCGACGGTCTCTGCCTGTGCAACCCATGTTAGGAATACACCGAGCAGTTTGAGTGCAGGAGGTTTATTTTTGACTCGATCCTTTGTGCACGATCACACACCAAAGACCCAATCCTACAGACTGACACTCAGTACTTTCATTTGGTTAATGCTCTCCAGGTAGATTCATCTTAGACCACTGTGTTCTCAAGGATTCCTCGGGGGATTTGGTTATGTCTTTGCGTGTGCTTTCCTACAAGCGCACGTGTATCTGTGCATGTAGGCCGATGATTATGCACATGTGAATGTTCGTGTGTACCAAGTCGACGTGGAAGACAGTGGAAGGAAATATGGGCCCTCTTTGCTTGTTTGGCATTTGCCTGAGGTTGTCAGAGCCTCAGCAATCTTTTACGGAGACATCATTTAGAAGTAGTGAGGTGGAATAGACAGAGATTAGTGTTGCGAAATACTCAGTAACAGCCATGTTGAAAACAAGGATGAGAGTATACACGTGATATATAAACATATTCCAGAAACTTCTTCACAACAGTGGATGATAAGATAAGATAAGATAGTTAGTTTATTAGTCCCGCAGGGGGGAAATCGCAGTGTTGACATTGTTCTATTGACATGACATTGTTCTATTCAAATTTTAGGATTACAGATCCAGATTAATTTACAGATTAATTTGGTACCGAGAAACATCTTTTCATACCCAATGATCCTGGTATTCAACAAGGTCAAAATGATTAAATCAAAATAGTACTCATGTTTTTTGTTTTAAACATATATCCAGAGGACCTGATTGAACTAATTTGACCTTAATTTTGAACTATTCAGATGTTATACGGATACTTACCACAAGAGGTCAGTGTTTTATCAAATGTGCATTCAAAAACAGCCAAGTCTTC
>OMLC01055899.1:2880-26522 GCA_900302585.1 Regalecus glesne
CAAGCAGATGAGCAGAATCTTAAACCACATAGTTTATTGTTTTTTCACATGGAAAAGAAATAGAATATTTACATTTACATTAGAGGCATTTAGCAGACGCTCTTATCCAGAGCGACGTACAAGTGCATAGGGTCAAGGTACAAAGAATACTGGAGCAACACTAGAAGCCAGATAACAATCCAAGTGCCATCATAAGACTCCGACACAACATCAACTAAGAAACACAAACCAAAATAAACTAACAAGATGGGCCAGTTATTGCGAGTTAAGTCCCACCACAGAGCATCAAGAAGGGCATATGGCTTTAATCCCCCATGCTCCATCTAGGTCTATGTCCACCCCTATAATGTGGGACCTAATCGTGGCACATAAAATGGACCTCTCAGCCATGTCCAGTCAATCATTTGCCCCATTGTCACATTTGATGTTGTATTATCTTCAGGCTTTCCTGTCTGTAATGTTGAAATCTGTGCTATATTCTTATCGGATCACAGGCCTGTTATATTTGATACCACTTCAACATGGTTAGTTTCTAGGCCTTCCATCTTTTGTTCTTCTCATTCCATTAATCCCTCCACTGCCAGGCAATTCTGATACCTATATCGCTTTTCCCCTACACATGCACCATTGAGACCTCCTTTCCTCCCTTGAGCATTGAGGAGTTGGTTCCTTTATCTAATTCCCCCTACATTGATGTTATCTACTCCATTGAAATCAGATGTTTTAAAGAGGCCACATCATGTTCATTCTATTTCCCCAAAACTGTCTGGCTTCAGGGCACAATCTGAGCTACAAGGTACAATCGCAGGAAAGCAGAGGCAAAATTGTGAAAAAAAATATGAGGTTCAGGGCCTTATCCAATCCTGAGAGAACATATGACCAAATATCAGGAAGTTTGTGAAATGGTGCATGATAAGTACTTCTTAGATATATCTGATAACCATCAAAGACCCATAAACCTGTTTTGCAATATTAACTTAATCTCTCTGTTAGTATCAGCCCAGATATGTCCCTTGTAACCTGTGAAAATATTCTGAAATTATTTAGTGGTATGACTGATGAATTTGATCTCACCTCTCATTCACTTTCAGATGCTCAGTGGTGTCCTAAACCAGTTTCAGCCTGTATCTCCCTTATAGGGGGCGGGGGGTCACACCTTCCTATCTTGATCCAAGCTCAATATCTAAACTGAAGAAGTCACCTGGTTGGGTGACAAAACGTTTCTGAATAATCTTCTGATCCAGTTGAACTGATTCACCTCTTTTTGTGACACACCTTCCTACATATGAAACCCAAAACCAGTGCCCCTTGACATCAGCATCATGCATTCCTAAAGAGGCAGTTGACTAAATTTGTCCTGGTAGTTTGGCTGTTATTTTAGCGACAGATGTTCACCCAGCCTGTTTTATAAATACTGCGATATGGCCTCTTCTCAAAAACCTCTCCTCGACCTAACAGTTAGCAATGATGTCTGACCCATCTCCAAGCTGTCATTTTTTTAAATCAAAAGTCCTTGAAAAGGCCCTCTCTTCTCAGCTACTGGCCTTTTAAAAATTGAAATAGATCTAATAATATCAATCTGAGTCCAGAGCCCTTCATAGCACAGAATCAGACCCCCATGTCCCATTATCTATAGCTGACTCTTGATTGTGCCTTTTTAACTCTGTTGCATTTCATTGCCACTTTAGATATGACTAATCATGATATCCAGACTTAAACATAGATCGTCATTCAGGGAGCACTTATCTCCTGTTTTAAGGGACAAAGGCTTCTCTTTCCGTATCAGTGCCCTATTCTTCCTCCTCTGCTCCCATCTCCTGGGTGGTCCCCCAAGGACCCATTTTAGGGACTATCCTCTTCAGTTTATATGTAATATTCTCCCCTCGGTTCCATTATTCAGATGCATAACATCTCTTTTCATCATTATGCTAACCAATCTCTTCCTCCCATCTGAAACATAATGACAAGTGTTATTTATAGAACTTCTTTTAACCACCTTGATCACATCAGACAGTAGATGGTAAATAGCTAAAATATTTTTATTTGCTCCCTTAACATTCTATTATATCTACCATTGCCTAGGGCTGCTGTTCCCCATGTGTCAAAGAGCATGACAAGAATCTTGGCAGGGTTTTTAACTAGAGAAGAGGAACCAAGTAAGGGCCCGTCCAGAAAGCATCATTATGGTGCAAGACATAAACTGTATAACTAGAACAAAGGAATAAGTTCTGCGCACTGAACTGCTCCTAAAACCAATTTATTCGATAGCAATGTTTACCAATCAGATCTTCCTAATTTAGGAGCATTTCGGTGTCCAGAGCTTACGCCGTTGTTCTGATCATCTTTTTATCTTAGCCTTCGGGTTTAACACTCAATCCAGCTCAGCTGTAGAATCAAGCTTTCCCCATCCTGTAACTACACCAAAGGTGAAGATAAGATAAGATTTACTTTAATTAATCTCTGTGGGGAAATTCATCTTCTACATCTAACCCATCGTGGCCATGTAGCTAGTAGCAGTGGGCGGCCGCTGTCCAGTGCCTGGGGACACACTGCAGTTATTCTTTCCTATTGCCTTGGCCAGGGGCACAGGCAGGACTATTAACCCTAACATGTATGTCTTTGGTGGTAGGAGGAAACTGGGACACCCAGATGAAACCTACACAGGTATGGGGAGAACTCCACACACAGAGGACCTAGGATGGCCTGAAGTTAATCCCCCCCCCAAAAAACAACCAACAACATATTCCTCTATTCCTGCATAAATTATTGGAAATGGTGAATGGACTTGTTCTTATATGGCACTTTTCTAGGCTAAAAACCACTCAAAGCGTTTGTAAGACCCTGTACATAATCAATAATCCTTGTTCCCCTTGATATGCTTCCACCAGATTTCTAAAGAGGGCCCACATTATTCCAGAGTTGGCCTCTCTTTACTGGCTCCAAATCAGTTGCTAGGAAGTATTTGAAGGTCTTGTTATTTGTCGTTTTAAAGCACTCAGTTGCTGTCCATTTCTCCTTTGTCCCCTTCTAGGTTACACAGATCTGCCAACTAAATGACATTGGTTGCTCCATGGTCTCGGTTAAAGCTGAGGGGAGACTGTATTTACGGTTGCTGCTCAGAGGCTGTGGTATTTCTCTGTTAGGTCTGCCCCTCCTGTTATGATGAATACCCATATAAAACAATGTACTCCCATACTTTGGCTTATTACTGAGGTGGTCTTTGTTTTTGTCAAGTGCAATTTTGTCCTCAGCACTATACTCTGTTCCTTTTTACAGCCACAGTTTTATTTAATATTGTATGATACTTTATTCTAGCCATTGTTTTGAAAAATGCCTTATAAATAATGAATTTACTTTTACTTAAGAGATTTCAATGCACAGGTGGGTAATGATGGAGACACTTGGAGGGGTGTGATTAAGAAGAACGGCCTCCCTGATTTGAACCCAAGTGGTGCTTTATTGTTGGACTTTTGTGCTAGTCATGGATTGTCCATAACAAACACTATGTTTGAACATAAGGATGCTCATAAGTGTACATGGTACCAGAGCACCTTAGGGCAAAAATCAATGATAGATTTTGTAATTGTATCATGTGATTTAATGCCACTTATTTTGGACACTCGGGTGAAGAGAGGAGCAGAGCTGTCAACTGACCACCATCTAGTGGTGAGTTGGGTCAGGTGGAGAGGGAAGCCTCAGGACAGACCTGGTAAGCCCAAACGTATTGTGCGGGTGAACTGGGAACGCTTTGAGGAGGACTCTGTCAAGAAGACCTTCAACTCCCACCTACAGCAGAGCTTTTCTGGCATCCCTGCAGAGGTTGGGGACATTGAACCAGAGTGGACCATGTTCAAAGCTTCCATTACTGAAGCTGCAACTATGAGCTGTGGTCTCAAGGTCATAGGTGCCTCAAGGGGTGGTAACCCACCAACACCCTGGTGGACACCAGCAGTTAGGGAAGCTGTCCGACTGAAGAAGGAGGCCTTCAGGGATAAGTTATCCCAGGAGACTCCAGCGACAGTTGCAAGGTACAAACAGGCCCGAAGGACGGCAGCCTTGGTAGTGAAAGAGGCAAAGCAGCGAGTGTTGGAGGAGTTACGGGAAGCCATGGAAGGAGGAAGAAGGACGTCTGACAACTGAGGAGGTAATGGGATGATGGAAGGAACACTTTGAGGAACTCCTGAACCCAACTAACCCACCCTCTAGGATAGAGACAGAGCTGGAGGATGATGGAGGATCAACATCAATTCCCCTGGAGGAGGTCACTGAGGTAGTCAAAAAACTCCACAGTGCCAAAGGCCCAGGGATTGATGAGATCCATCCAGAGATGCTGAAGGCTTTTGGTGTTGAGGGACTGTCATGGATGACACGTCTTTTCAACATTGCCTGGAATTCTGGGACAGTGCCGAAAGAGTGGCAGACAGGGGTGGTGGTCCCAGTGTTCAAAAAAGGGGACCAGAGGGTGTGTGGTAATTACAGAGGCATCACACACCTCAGCCTCCCTGGAAAGGTCTACTCTAAGGTGCTGGAAAGGAGAGTCCAGCCAATAGTTCAACCACAGATTGAGGAGGAACAATGTGGATTCCGTCCTGCTCGTGGAACAACAGACCAGCTCTTTACACTTGCAAGGATCCTGGAGGGGGCCTGGGAGTATGCCCATCCAGTCTACATGTGTTTTGTAGATCTGGAGAAGGCTTATGACCGAGTCCCCCGGGATATATTGTGGGAAGTTCTTAGGGAGTATAAGATAATAGGGTCATTACTCATGGCCATCCAATCTCTCTATGCCAAAAGTGAGAGTTGTGTTAGAGTTCTGGGTAGTAAGTCAGACTCTTTCCCAGTAGGGGTTGGTCTCCGTCAGGGTTGCTCCTTATCACTGCTTTTTGCAGATGATGTGGTTTTGATGACATCATCGGTCTCTGACCTCCAACACTCACTGGATTGGTTCACAGTTGAGTGTGAAGCAGCTGGAATGAGGATTATTACCTCTAAATCTGAGACCATGGTTCTAAGCAGGACACCAGAGGATTGTCCAATCCGAGTAGGGAATGAGTCCTTACCCCAAGTGAGGGAGTTCAAGTATCTGGGGGTCTTGTTCTCAAGTGAGGGGAGAATGGAGCATGAGTTGGACCAGAGAATTGGAGCTGCTGGAGCAGTATTGTGCTCCCTTTACCAAACCATCGTTACCAAGAGAAAGCTGAGCCAGAAGGCAAAGCTTTCGATTTACTGGTCAGTGTTTGTGTCCACTCTCTCATATGGCCATGAAAGCTGGGTCATGACAGAAAGAACAAGATCACACATACAAGCAGCTGAGATGAGGCTTCTTAGGAGGGTGTCTGGTGTCTCCCTTAGAGATAGGGTGAGAAGCTCAGACATACGTGAGGGACTCGGAGTAGAGCCGCTGGTCCTCCAAATAGAAAGGAGCCAGTTGAGGTGGTTTGAGCATCTAGTAAGGATGCCACCTGATTCCCTCCCAAAAGAGGTTTCTCAGGCATGTCCAGCTGGGAGAAGGCCAGGAGGTAGACCGAGGACCAGATGGAGGGATTATATCTCCACACTGGCCTGGGAACACTTTGAGATCCCCCAATCAGAGCTAGTGGATGTTGCAAGGGAACGGAATGCTCGGAGGTCCCGGCTGAAATTTGCTACCTCCGCGACCCGACACTGGATAAGCAGTTGACGATGGATGGATGGATGGATCTTAAACTAAACATGAATTGTCTGCTTTTTATCTCTCAACTCAAATGAATTAGTCACAACATCTATTGAGCATGCATCAAGACATTTTGACCAATTTCGGCGAGGATTTCCTTAGGCTTGTATGTGAGTATGAGCAAACGTAAGATGGCTGACCGCAGGAACCACCTTGGATTCACCTTCTAATGTAGACAGAGCCAATTGATACCCAAGAGTCTTCAATTTAAAATACCTACGAAGGGGCACCAAGCAGGCAAGATCATCCTAAAGATGCAGAAGGGTCTGCTTAACGAATGGTAGAGACATCTGAACTTCGCCAATGACATGCTGAAAGCCAAAGAGGAGCAGGTTCTACAGACAGCGTATTCAGACGAGACATTTTTACAATGTATGACTGAATTCATGGAGATGGTTTCTCTAGCACATTATTAGAAGTCTAAAGCCAGGTAGAGAAAAAAGTTCAACTTACTATCTGCTCGCCAGAACAATCGGCAGACGATGGACGCCCTCAGCGGTGGACACCGAGAAACAGAACGGCCAATCTATGAAGATGCAGACTAGTGGGTGAGGAAAATGTCCAGCAGAGAACTCACCCAGGGAGAGAGTGACATCCTGGGCAAGGGACTGAATTTCACGGTTGCACCGCGACAAAGTCTGGTGGTGGAAGTCATTACAGCCACGGAATCTCCAATCCGCAACAACAAACTCAGGGACACAGAAGCAGAGCAACCGAGAAGAAAAGTGTCCGCCTTTCTCAACACTTCCAAAGTGCCAACGTCCAGCAATACTCAATGGTAGTATGCCCGCTAGATGTTTTGGGTTTGAACCCACCTCTGACAGTCAGCAGGGGCATCCAGCCTCACAAAATGGGGACTAATCCTAACACATGAAAATGGACCTCTCACTGAAATGTTAGCAGGCTACTTATATACATGCCTGAGCGAAATGGACATGACAGAGCATACGTGTATGCATACAATGTACAGTATCCATCATCAACCACTTATCCGGTGTCGGGTCTTGCAGGTAGCAGATTTCAGCCAGGAACTCCAACCTTTCCTTTCCTTGCAACAAACACTAGCTCTGATTGGGGGATCTCAAGGCATTCCCAGGCCAGTGTGGAGATATAATCCCTCCATCTGATCCCCGGTCTACCCCGTGGCCTCCTCCCAGCTGGATGTGCCTGAAAAACCTCTTTTGGGAGGCGAACAGGGGGCCTCCTTATGAGATGCCCGAACCACCTCAACTGGCTCCTTTCTATTTGGAGGAGCAGCAGCCCTACTCCGAGTCCCTCACGTATGTCAGAACTCCTCACCTTGTGTCTAAGGGAGACACCAGACACCCTCCTAAGAAAACTTGGTTGGAACTTGCGAATGTTAGATGTTCATTTGAAGGACAGCCTGAGGACTTAAAAAAAAAGGTTATTTTGGGGTATAGTGCTCCGTAGCACCTACTAGAGCAGAGTAGTAGTTCAGGACTTTGTGGACTGGTGCCAGTCCAACCACATTTAGATCAATGCAGGTAAAATGGGGCGGCATAGCTCAGTGGGTAGAGCGGTCACCTGGCAATCGGAACATTGCAGGTTCAATCCCCGGTCCTGCATACAGCATGGCGAGGTGTCCTTGAGCAAGACACTTAACCCCTAAACGCTCCCCGAGCGCCATATGTTGGCAGCTCACTGCTCCAATACAATAGGTTGGGTCAAAAATGCAGAGAACAAATTTCCCCTTGCGGGACTGATAAGGGAATCATTATTATTTTTATCAAAACTAGGGAAATGGTAATGGATTTTTGCCAGCAGAGGTACTCCCCTCCAACATTGATGAAAATCCAGGGAAGGGATGTGGAGATGTAACATCTTATAAATACATAGGTGTTTACTTGAACAATAAACTGGACTGGACTGACAACTCAACAGCATTTTATTAGAAGGGCCAGAGCAGACTCTTTCTGCCTTGGAGACTGAGGTGTTTTGGACTGTAGGGGACACTACTGAAGACATTCTATGAGACTGTAGTGACACCAGCCATCTTTTATCGAGTGGTCTGTTCAATAAACTGCTTAAGAAGGGTAGCTCTGTCCTAGGATTTGTCCTGAAACGGTGGAGGTGGTGGGAGAAAGGAGGATGACGCCTAAGCTGTCAGCTATGAGAGACAATGAATCACACCCAATGCAGTACTCCCTCACCATACTGGAGAGCTCCTTCAGTGAAACATTGCTCCATCCAATGTGTATGAAGGAGCGTTACTGTAGGTCGTTCCTTCTTGCAGCTGTTAGATTCTCTAACCAGCACTGCTCTCCTAATAGACAACATACACACCAATACTGACAACTGGACTTTATATCATGCAGTATTTCAGTATATCATTTTAGTGTGCAATAAGATGTGTAATATAAATGCAATATCAATTCAATATGCAATAAGAACAATTCTGTAATTTTAACTTCAACTGATTCACCTCTTTTTGTAACCTCACCTGTACCATTTTTAAATACCTCCATTCTGCTTTCCACTTTGCTGCAAATTCCCCCTTACAAGACAGATATAGGAATATGCTATAAAGTCTTATCTTGGGAAAGGTTTCAAGTAGGCTCTGATCAGTCTGAAGTGATGTAGCCGACCTGTTCCCTGACTTTAGAGAAGAAAACTGACTTATTTTCATAAAGCACTTTCTTGTCTATTTAGATTCCCTCATCTGTCCCGCAAGGGGGAAATTTGCAATTCTCTGCATTTTAACCCATCCTATATTGTACAGGGGCAGTGAGCTGCCACCAGATGTCGCTCAGTGAGTAGTTAGGGGTTCACCATCTTACTCAATGACACCTCGACATGCTTTCTGCAGGAGAGGGGATTGAACCTGCAACCGTCCAATTGCAAGACGGCCACTATACTCACTGAGCCACGCCACCCCGATTTATTTTTCAAATAGAGGACAGGTTCTGTCCCAATGATTACTTCTGCAAAACTAACGTTCTTTAGAGAATATCATGATCAATAATGTAGTAAAAAAAAATCAGAAAGCTTAATTAGTTATCAGGAGACACCATCAAGTGGGAGAAACATTTCATTATTAATAACAAATTATAGGCCTGATTCTACACTCTCCCAATTCTCCAAAATTATCGAAAAGCTTTTTACTGACAGACTAAAAAAATGTATTGAAAAAATACTTGCTGACAGACAGTCAATATGGATTCAGAAAGGACAGATCAAGATCATTGAACTAACAGAGTACATTACAAATTGTATTGACAACAAGAAAATTGCTATTGGAGTATTTATTCACTTAACAAATCTTTTTATACCATTGATCACAATATGTTATTGAATAAATTAGAAAAGTATAGGATTAGAGGGATTTGGCTGAGCTGGATAAAGAGCAATTTAAGAAAGAGGAAATAATTTGTGCAAATAGGTGTATATAAATCAAACTATACGGATATTAATTGTGAGGTACCACAAGGGTCAGTAGTAGGGCCAAAAAGGTTTATATTATACATTAATCATATATGTAATATATCAAAAATACTGAAAGTCATCTTGTTTGTAGATGATACAATTTTTTTTTAATGGGGAAAACTTGCAGCAGATTTTGGGGATGATCACTACAGAAATGAATTAATTAGAATTGTGTTTTGACAAAAACAAAATATCATTGAATCTGGGGAAAAAAAAGATTATGCCATTTGAAAACATTGACCAATCAAGGTAGGGAGCATGGTGAATCATCGGAAGAGCTCCCCTGAAGCATGGGGGAGCTCGTAGTAACCTGTGTGTAAGGCAGATTTGAGTGTAGGTTTGTAAGCCTCTAGGTTGCTAAATTGAAGCATAGGGATACACTTACTGAAGGAAAGGGAAAGGGTAATGATCATGCAAGCTTGCTAGCCTTTTGTTATAATTGTATTATAGGCTTATATTTTTTTGAATGAATTCTTAATGATGATTAATCAATAATTGATAATTCATTACCAACCCTACATGGGACATTTTTGTTAATGTAAAGTCCACTGAGACAAATTGTTGACTTGTGATAATGAGCAATACAAATAAAATGAACTCAACTTTACAAGTTAGATTACGTCTCTCATTGACCAAAAAACCTCCCTTTCTTTTGGTGTGTACACACGGCCTCCACCACTGTAGAAATAAAGAATTGAATGTTTGGTTTTTGTTGTTGTCATGAATAAACATTATTCCTAAAGACCCTTTATCATGTGACATTACTGCTGCATTGTAAACTAGATGTGCTTGCAGAATGTAGGGCAAAACATGACTGTAAAATAAAATGTGAGACTTGAAACTCAACAAGTTAAAAATTTGATCAATACGTTGAAAGCCCGAGTACAGCAGACAGAGAATTACCAGTCAAAAATGATGCTAGCCAGTGGGGGAAACCTTCCCAATTCTTCTATGCTTGCTAAAGCTGAATGGAAAAGTGATATTATAAAGTTACCAGACCTCGGCTGGATTGATGTGACTAAATAATAGATATACGAAGTGTTTATAAGAAATAATCTATGAAAGCATTGAAGTATTTAGAAGCATTACATTTTGTTCTTGGTTCATCCCTGAAAATGAAAACTTTTAAATCAAAATTGAAAGTGTCATTCATTTTTTGAGTTTTGCATTTTTTCATTTTTTATGTCTCAAGTAGGTAATTTGATTATTTTAAAGGCTATGAGAATAGGCTCATTACAAATTATGACCTCCAACATTCATGACACAAGAAACTCAAGCTGATTGAACCTTTGTCAGAACTTCAAGTAGGGCTAGGTCTTTTAAACTTCGGTTTGGCTGTTGCTCTAATAGGACAAATCAAGCTATACTTTCATATGTTCAACAATATGTGTATATATATATATATGTGTGTGTGTGTGTGTGTGTGTGTGTGTGTGTGTGTGTGTGTGTGTGTGTGTGTGTGTGTGTGTGTGTGTGTATTTGGAAAAAAGGCGGGAAAATACCTTGGGCATGTCACCATTCCTTTGAAGGGCTTGATGAGTTAGGGGTTCCGTGTCTTGCTCAAGGATGCTCCAGAACTTTCTGAAGGAACAAGCGATTGAACCACCAACCTCTCCTTCCATCCATCCATCCATTGTCAACTGCTAATTTGGACTCAGTTCGCAGGGTTATGCTTGAGTATATCCTAGTTTTCATTGGGCAAAAGGTGAGGAAACCTTCCAGACAGGTTGCCATTCTGTCTCAGGGCTTGAGCAGTCAGGGATTCAGTCTCTTGCTAAAGGACACTTCAATACACTTCCTGCAGGGGTCGAAGATCAAACCACCAATCTTCTGACTACCATATGACCACCCAACCTCCTGAGCTATGCGCCCCTCTTTCCTTTTCTGCCCCAATCAATGTCTTTTTTTGGGGGAACTACCATTTCACTAAAAGGATGTCCATATGTGTCAGAAAAATGATTGCAGATGTAACACACACATCTAAGCACAAAAAGTGCAATATTGAGATGGAAGCTCTATTAGTGATTCATCCAATACAGGCAGGGATATTGTGCAATTATGTGGCAACACTGCAGCTCCTAGTCATCCAGCATATAGTACCTGTTGGCGATGTGTTTGGAGAGCAATGTGGGAAATTTCAGCCAAAATGATCTATGTTCCTCTCAGTCACACCAATCTATCGTTATAAAGAAGACAGGCAACTAGGAAATGAAGTTGATGCGAAAGGAAATCATAATGCTGTGTAATGAATGGATCCACTTCTTTAATAGATTTTATATAATGTGAAATTGGCAAATTACACCAATCCAACCTGTTAAGTGAAAGTAATAAAAAATGAAGCTGGGTTATGTATAAAATCAAGAGATCTTTATTCCTTGTGTGCAACATGAGTTAAATGTCCAGTAATTGTATCATTATAATTCATCTGTTAGTGAAAATGGAAATCAAGAGTCCCTATGTGGGCTTTGTCTTCAGTCATTTAGAAAGGCAGGCAGCTCCAATGTCTCGAAAATGCTCATCTTAAAGTTATCTCAATTGACACTCCAGGTCAGTGATGATTTGAAGTGGTTGTTAAATAAGAGAAGGGTTCTTATTTTTACTGAAGAATGAATGTGTTTTAAAAAGGAAAGACATATGATGTTTCAGAAAACTGAACTGGGCAAGGGTGTTTTATGCAATCAGACACAGGTCATCCTTTCTGTTCTTGATGTGATACAAGGAGCACTGAATGACCACATAGTTCAGATGTGAAAAACACTAACACCTGCCATCCTTAGTATTTTAATAAAACGGTCCTCAACAAGCCCGGGAGGAAAGTAAGACACATAATTTCACTAAGAAGCTGATTTACACTTCTGAACGTAACGCAGGACCTACAAGGATTAGGCCTGATGGAGATTTTGGCAAACTCGCCAAACAGTGGTGCTTCAATGTCTGACATCCTCACATGGTCGACTTCAACTTTAGCGTAAATTACTGACAGCCTGGGTACACTTGACGTAATGTATACACAAATCAAGCAATGTCATGACATGGTGATGGCCTAGTTCTGACTCCCAACTTGATTCCACCCATAATAAATAACTGCTTTCAAATTTCCTGTTATCCTACAATACGTCCAGCACTCACACTACTCTCATGCTGGAAAACAATAATTATTTAAGCTGTGATGACAAAAAAGAAAGGGAAACCCACTTTATTTAGTGATTATATTGCTTCATTGAGATGTGTCCTCTACATTTAACCTATCCTATTGTATATGAGTAGCAGGTAGCTGCAGTGCCTGGGGAACAGCAAGGGGTTCCATACCTTGCTCGAGGACACTTCAACATGCTTTCTGAAGGAGTAATGTGATTGGAAGCATTTGCCCCTTGCAGGACATCAAAGGGGGGGGGGGTAGCTCAGTGCGTAGAGTACATCCGCCTTGGGAACTGACAAGGTAGAGGCAGCAGAGTCAAATCCAATGTGGGGTGTCAGGAAGGCTTTCCGGCTATCCGGCCTTAACCCCCCCAACACGGTGATTAATTATGTCACCAAATACTGACCTTTAAAACATACATCTGAAGAAAAGGTCTGAGTTCTTTCAGTCTTAAGTACAACTCTATAAAACTTTATAAGCAAAGTAACAGTGCCCATAAATAAGAAAATAATCAGGTTCATAAGGGGTTAAAAGTCTTGGGCTACTCTTCTCCCCCCACTTAGCTGATGCACTGCGTGAGAGGCTTCACATATTCACATATGTCAAACCATAAATACTAATCTGTATGTGTGGGTTTGTGGTACACGCTAACAATCAACTGTGCCCCAACATTAATCTTAACCTCGCATTCCAGGAAAGCCAATACAAACAGTGCACCGGCCAAATGGAGGGAGAAGAGGAGCCAAAGCGCAGACCGGTAGTGATTCCATATGTGGCGGGAGTGTCAGAACAGTTAAGACGCGAATTTCCAAACATCGCTTCTCAGTTGCTTTCAAACCTCTGAACCCACTGTGGCAAAAGAGGTCCACCAACAGAGTAATATAGTGTACTCTGTTAAATACCAGGAGGACTGCAGTGACTTGGACATTGGGGAGACCAAACAGACGCTGACCAAGGGGATGGCACAACACAGGAAAGCCAACATGTCAGGCCAGGAGTCTGTGGTCTACATCCACCTGCAGGCTAGTGGCCACTCATTCAAGGATGATGATGTTAACATCCTTGATAGGGAGGAATGCTGGTTTGACAGGAGGGTTAAAGAGGCCATTTATGTTAAGCGGGAACGACCATCATTGAATTAGGGTGGTGGCCTGAGAGTACATCTGTTGTCGTCTTACAATACTGTGATTGCAAATATTCCCCTATCCTTTGTGAATGGTGCTCATTGCCACTGAATGTGCAATTGATGACCCAACTTGCATATGAACCCAGCCTATTGCTTTGTGGTATCTATATACTGTTTATAAGGGGGAGGGGGGGTTCCTTCCAGTCAGCTCAGACTGAAGATGTCACCTGTTTTACGGAGGAAACGTTTCTGAATAAACTTCTGATCCAGTTGAAGCGATTCACCTCGTTCCATGACCAAGGCTTATTGTTCATTTCTTTCCTGGGCACCCATTTTATCGCAGTGAAACAACAAAGCAGCCACAGCAGTTGAGTTTATTTTTGTTGATATTGGATTGATGTCCTTTATCTGAAGTTTATTCAAAGTCTGCTGCACTTGCAAAGTGCCATGACTACATAGATTTAGCATGGGTAGCTGCAATGGAAACGAGCCACCCACCGTGTGTGTTTCACTGCAGACTGTACCCTTATAAACTCAAAATACAGCTATAACCCAATTGTTTGAGGGAAGGCCAGATTATAATAAAAACAAATCATGAACTGACCTTTGTTATTAGACTTTATTGACAGTTATCTCTAGTAATATAAGCTTTATAATCTACAGCTATGAGCAGGCTGGGGGAAACAGAAGTGTGCTGTATCAGGGATAGATATTTGTCTCTTGCGCCACACACCATTTATTGAGTATTATGAATTTCATAAAGTAAACATACTATGCACAAATTCTTGTCTCCTTTAAAAAATATACGATTGGTTTATTACCACATGACACAGATCAGTGGAATTTATTCTCTGCATTTAACTTATCCTACTGTATAGGAGCAGTGAGCAGCCACCATCTGGCACTTGGGATACACTTAAGGGTTCAGTGTCTTGCTCGGGGACACAGTGGATTGAACTTGGAACCTTCTGATTGCCAGAGGACTGCTCTACCCACTGAACCGTGCCACCCCTATGTTCAAAATGTCCTGCCCCTCATTTTTCGTTTTGCAAGGCCTGACTCATTCTGATCCATGGGCAGGTACACTTCCCTTAAAATGCCATGTCGACCCCCCATAAATCAGAGTGGTCACATATGCATTTAGTAGCGTCTCCATAATCTGCACATGTGTGGATGAGTGGTCATGTGTTTATGTGCACTTGTGTATGTGTGCCCTGTCATGGAAACACACATGCACACATGCATACACACACACAGGGCTGGGGGAAGGAAGTTGGATAACTACAACAAGAGAAGAAATTCACAGTTCATTAGAACACACTACAGCAGCATTAATTGGATACAAGCAACCTCAAAGGGAACGGCCGCCTGCAGTAGCTGAAGGGTTTAATTTGATTTTCACTCTGCTGATGGTGAGTCTTACCAATTTCTGTTCACCCCTGCATTTTTCAGGATACATCAATGGCACTAAGACTGCCAATAAAGCTCACTATGCTGCAATGATCGTTGTTACTATCTGTAATACCAATAATAAAGAATATCTCAGTCCAAGTGATTGCAAAATTGGGTATATTAATGCGTTGGCAATGCTAGCAAACTGACAACCTGATACTGGCATGTCAGGTATTGCATAGTTATGTCATTAACTTTCATTTCATAGAATAAAAGCACTAATCACAATGGATTTTTGGGAGCACAGCTCAGGAGATAGGGTGTTTGTCTTATAATCAAATTATAGGGGGTTAAATTCTTGGTTGATCCTTATCCAAAGCAAGGATCTAAGGGCAATATGTTGTGTCAGTGTAAAGCCCACTGAAGCCAAATTGTAATTCAGGATGATGAGTTATACAAAAAAAATTGACTTTACTTGACTTTGATCCCCGGCCCCAACAGAAAGATTTTCAAAAGTGTCCTCGAGCAGGACATGGAACGCCTAACTGCTCATGCCCTGTGATTGAATGGTTACCTGTCCAGGGTATTTCCCCACCTGTTGTCCAATGAGCGCTGGTGCAGGCTCCAACATGAGTCTACAGTAACCTAGATAGATGCATGGATGGATGGATGGATAGATTGATAATTGCAATAGAGCCCAAGAGAATGCATGTACTTAGTTTACTTTTTCAACCTCCTTGTTTCACCAGAGACAGTTTTGGTTTAACCTTAGCTTCCCCATACAAGAGTGAGCACTCCTTAGAGTCTGTTAACCAAAACTATCACTTCAGCTTAAAATGCCTTCTACTCCTGTAAATAGATATTGGAGACCTTCAGAAATAAATCTTTGAGGGGTCTGTAGGAGGCTTAACATGCTGAATTTTGTGTCCCTGGCCAAATATTCTACATTAACCTCAAAAGGAAAAATAGAAATAAAAAGAAGCACTGAAGATGGAAATTTATACAGAAATTTTACAAAAAGTAGGCTGAAATGAGAATTTTCTGACTGCCTGATAGAAGGCAGAGTGTAGCTTACAGAAAAAAAATAAAGACTGTTTTTCTCCACAGGGTAAAATCATAAGAAAACTCGATTTCACGTCTGGTGACTAGCCCCGTTTTCATGCCGTGATCAATGGAAATGTAGAATGTCTGCTCTCTGCTAGTTTTAATAATGAGCCCTGAACCGTGGCTTTGGAAGAATAACAAGGTTGTTACTTACAGAGGTTACATTGATTAATACCCTGTTTTCCCCTGGTAGATCAGTGATTCTTGATAATGGAGCATGTTTAGCTTTGAGAATTGATCCAGATTCATAGAACTGGTGGAAATCAATTTGGGTGATATCAGAGAAATGAAATTAATGAGGCTGATAAGAGATAGTGGAATTGATAAAAGTTGTGTGCTTCCCCATTTTCTTACCTTGTTGAAGTGGAAACAAAGGCACGAGTTCATTGATTTTGGAAAATGAAATGCTGGAGCATGTCATCATAAAAATGTACTGACATTTTGTATTAATACTACTTTACTAGGACTGCCATCCACCTATCAATCCATCAATCTTCCTGTCCATCCTTCCATCCATTGTCAACCGCTTATCTGAAGTCAGGTCGTGAAGTCATGCTGGATCCAATCCAAGAAACATTGGGTGAAAGGTAGGGAAACACCCTGGACAGGTTGGCATTTAATTGTAGGGCTTAAGCTGTTGGGGGTTCAATATCTTGCTAAAATAAACATTAACAGAGTTCTGAAGGAACGACAGATTGAACCACAATATATCAATTACCAGAATAACTGCCCAACCTCCTGAGCTATATGGTGCATATGGAAAAAAAGGAAATGGGTACCTTCAATCCATCTCATAACCTACATGTGGACTGGTTCATATTGATTAATTTTGTTTGTGGGCAGTAGTTTGTATATGTGCCCTCCATACCTTACGGCGGTATAGGCTAATCTCTTTCACAACTCAACAAATGGATTTAGGTGAGATGTATCTTTTTACCTTCCACCAATATCTACATTTTTCCTTCCTTTTAGGCATTAGGAGTAAAAAAGGACACTTTATCACACCAAATTCTTCTTTTTCTTACTTACATATTGCACTACTCTTTAGTGTTACAAGAAATAGCATCCTGATCACATTCAACTATTCCCCATCTCTACAGCTGTTATTCATCTGTTATTCTGTGGCTGACGAAGACACTATTGGAGGGCCAGATGGTGAACAGTACAACAGTTGTACTATCAAGATGGTTGTTATTTATACAGCATAAAGGCAACACAGGCCCCGACGCAAATACTGTAGCTTCTGAACCACAGAGGAGAGTAGGCAGAGAGCAAACTGAGTAGGAGACAGGAAAAAATAAACAAATGAATGTCCCCATTAGGTTATCACTTCAGCTTCACTGGGAAGAACCTCATATCTGTCCTCTGTGTAGCTCTGGTGTTGTGTGTGCGTGTCTTCACTTCCAGGAACAGAAAAAAAACAGTTCTGATATCTCAATATTACTGC
The DNA here is from genome assembly GCA_900302585.1 of Regalecus glesne. Classification (NCBI taxonomy): domain Eukaryota; kingdom Metazoa; phylum Chordata; class Actinopteri; order Lampriformes; family Regalecidae; genus Regalecus; species Regalecus glesne. The sequence goes on from OMLC01055899.1 coordinate 20,246, forward strand.
TATTAGCCTAAGAAAGGGGTAATGGATCATATTAATACCACCTCTAGTACAGGAAGCCCACTGTTGCAGATCAATGACATCAGTCCCCCGGCAACCTTTGACACACACACGCACATACACGCACACACACGCACACACACACATACGCACACACACACATACGCACACACACGCACACACACACACGCACACACACGCACACACACACACACACACACACACACGCACACACACGCACACACACACAAACTCAGACACACACACACACACCTCAATAAACTATGGGAAAAAGCAATATCAGTCTTGCAGGCAGAGGAATATGATTAAAGCTTTTGCTATACTGTTATCATCCCTTGAGCCATTAACAGTGAGCAAAATGAGGCAAAGTGAATTACCTCCAGTTTTCAAAGCATAGCCTCCAGACCAACAGCTTAGAGTCAAGGGCCTGACATGTTCTTCATATTGTTGATGCGTAAAATGATAGAAAGAAAAATGATGAGCAGCACGTTCACATAACGGTTTCTGCAGATTTACTGAGATGATGATGTCACTTTTGTTTTTATTTGTAGTATTAATTTAGCATTCGGTGCAACATGTGAAAATGAATTACTTTTTGAGAAAGTATTGTCAGTAGTTCTCAAATACAAGAAGGTTTCTTATCTCATCATGTTTATCAAAGATGAAGTAAAGCTTTATTCATCCATTTGTCATTGCACATACATATATTGAAATGTATTCTCTGCATTCAACCCATCCAATTGTATAGGAGCAGTGAGCAGCTCCAGTGCCCAAGGACCAACTCCACTTATTTTTTCCAATTGCCTTCCTTAGCGGCACAGATAGGGACATTAACCTTTGCATGCGGCATAGCTCAGTGGGTAGAGCAGTTGTCTGGCAATTGTAAGGCTGCAGGATCGATTCCCCAGTCCTGTGTATAGCGTTTTGAGGTGTCCTTGAGCAAGACACAGAACCCCTAACTACTCCCCGAGTGCCATATGTTGGCAGCTCACTGCTCCTGTACAATAGGTTGGGTTAAAAATGCAGAGAAATCCAAATTTCCCCTTGCAGGACTGATAAGGGAATCATTGTTATTATCTTTGATGGTAAGATGAAACCGGAGCACCCAGTGGAAACCCACACAAATACAGGGAGAACATATAAACTACACACGGAAAGGACCTGGGACAGGATTCAAATCAAGGATATTCTTGCTGTGAGGCAACAGTGCTAAGATTGAATATAACATCTCTAATATCTTCAACTGTTTTTAAAGTCCAGACAGTATGGTGCACTGTGATTGCCTGTGACATTTAATTGGTCTGTTAATCATCCTAGGTGAGATGACATAAGTCTGTTAGCTCTGAAGTGCAGATGACAGTAAATCACTGCTGCTGCGAGTAATTGCAGACAGTTGTGTTTCCTGTTCCTGTTGGTGTGTTTGCAACACTGCTGAGTTCCATACAGTATGGATTGGGAGAATATGACAGAAATGAAATACCAAGCATTTAGTCATTTCAGAAAGGCTCTTTGCTCAGCTAATTCCCCTCATAATTAATTGTCCTGCTATTTGGAGACAGCACTTTAAGGAGGGATGCAGGCACAGAGGGAGAGACATGTTTCAAATCCCCTGTCAAGAGAATATCATTACCTACATCTTATGAAAATATGTGGGTTTGACCAGAGATCATGACTAGACTTGTAACCATCAGGGGGCACAGGCAGGAGTATCAACCATAACCTAGATGTCTTTTCTAATAGTGTGAAGAAACCTATGCAGAGACAGAAAGGCAAATGCAAAGTCCACACAGAAAGGATATAGGACAGGATTCAAACCCAGGACATTCTTGCTGTGAGGTAACAGCAGTAACTATTGCAGCACTGCCAACTTCTGGTCTTGAAAAAATGATACCAGGTTTTAGCCCTGAGAACCCAGAACCAAATGCCCATGGTTTTCACATTCATAGAAAGACAAGCATTGCCAGCACACAGTAGTGAAGCTCTAAACTGGATCTAATTGAGCACATATCAGATGGAACCAGAGATGAGTTACCGTTAGAGATGGGATTACTGGAAGGCAGGGGAGGCAAGGTTGAGGAGAGGAAAGTGAAAGAATAACAGAAGTATGGATAGGAGATTAGAAATGCTGCATGTCTGATCTCCACCATTATATCCGGTTTGAGTGTGGCCTTATCAGTGTGATTGATCCTTTTTTTTCAATTGTTTTTACTTAAGCCAGCAAGCAACACTTGACAATGTAATGGCTTGGTCCTATGATCAATTTGATATATAGAAGGCCCAAAGATATTGCCTACAACCTAAAATTAACCAAATAGCATTAGCGTTGAAAATAGCTTCCAGACCCAAACCAGTATATTTGTCCTCTGTAGCTCTCATGTGGATGAATAAGGAACATGTGGATAAATGAAGCAAAATAAAGTGGGACAGGGACTCACTTTGTAGCAGCTAAAGAATTGATGCTGTCTTGGGATTCATTTTTTGATGATGCCCTTGGCCTAGTCCCACCGCTGTAAGCAGATCTAAATGAACTTGCATGCTTAAAAGATAGTCATTTTGAAGTGATTTGAGAGGGAACCCTCACTGCTCTGTATATAAATCTAGTATTAACCCCATTTTTCAATGTCTTTTGCTGATGAAAATATTTTTAAAACCAAAGCGGAAAATACATGAACATTATTCTGATACATTACATTAAGAAATCAACTGAGTAATATTCCAAAGCATTTTATAATGTTACATCTTACTATAAAAATATAGAGGCACTGCAGTAGCTCACCAGGAGAGTCTGTACCTACAAGTCAGTCGTTATGAGTTTGCAGAGCATCAGGAGGCCTTGATCCCCAAAGCTCCTTCTTTGTCTGTGTCCATTCTCACAATGTGGGGACTACTTTTGACATGTAACAAATGGACTTGGACCTTGCTGTAAACATATTCTTACCAGTGAGAATCATGTTTTCCAAAAGTCTCTTTTATTCAGTTCTAGACCATCAGCTTGATTATTTGCCGTAGTTTTATGTTTTCATTTCCTGACCGGTCCACTATAATGAGATGAAGTGCCCCTGAGGGTGCTTAGACATAGGTGTTTATTCAGCATGAAGCCCAAAGTATATATGAGGGTCAAGGGGGGCTCTGGTGGGGGTTAAATGTTTGACCCTCAATTCAAAGAGCTGCAGAATGAACAGGTCCACCTCATTAATGACTTGGTATATTGTTCAGTCCATATTGAATAAAAAATAATAGGGACAGTAACTGGTGAGCCAGGGACTAGCTGCAGACAGAATAACAGAAATATAGACTTCTCAAGGTCACATACACACACAATCAAATCAGACACTTGTGCTGTCTTCCCATCATGGCTGTCGCAAGAGTTGGAGAGGAAGAGAGAGGAGTGGGGATGCATGGTAAGGCATCACAACAAATGGCTCATCTCTAATGGCTCATCTTCCTATTTTTTTTCTCAGCACTATTATCTGAGGGCTTTTTATGATCCTCACTTAAAGAGAAAAGATGCAGGTCATTCATCATAAAAAGAATAGTCCACCTAGGAGGAAAAGTGCCATACGATTGTGTGATTTTTGCATGGATAAACATCACTTCTAACACCAAAGAAGTCTGCAAGTTATTCTCACTGACATACGCTTGCAGTCAGAGCAAATGATCCAAAAGATCCATAGTGCTAATTTCTCTCCTGCTTCTTCTTTTTTTTAAACATTTCTTTTACTTGCAAACAAGAAAGCTAGATATTTTCTGCATTTAGCTTTGCTTGTTTTGCTCTTGCATCAAATAAACATAAAACTCAGGTGGTAGGGGAGTCGTCTACTAATCGAAAAAATGGTAGTTTGATCCCCGGCCCCCGTAGAAAGAGTGTTTAAGTGTCTTTGAGCAAGACACCGAAACTTTAACTGTACAAGCCCTGAGATGGAATGATGACCTTCCCAGGGTATTTTCAGACCCTCCCCTAACCCAGTGGTTAAAACCTAATACAAAAATCTGATCACTCATCTGCCAGTCCTATTATACGAATTTATTTATTTATTTTTTGCCCAAAGGAAGATAAATGCCAGCATTTTGCCGAGACCATGGCTGTTAAGATGAAATCATGTCAGTTGGGTTAAAATGCAGAGAAATCCAAATTTCCCCTGGGGGATTGGTAAGGGAATCCATTTAATTTGAATCCATTTATCTCATGTCTATGTTTCAGATGTGAGTCTTTTAACTTACTTTCTCCAAATATAGCTAAAAGTCATCAGTTTCACTTCTTTCCAGCCAAGTTGATGTTGTGACAGACCTTGAGAGGCAAGGATGCACATTGTCCTTATTCTGTCACCCTACCCCATTGGATTTGACTGGCTTCAGCACATGGTTTTAGGCCTCTACAGCACAGCCAATAAATCACTGTCTTCTGATAAAATATGAGAGAACAGTTTGCAGCTCACAGATGATTGGCATTACGTCCCCATCTATTTTTGCTCACACTCTGTCTGCCTCTGCATTTGTGAATGTCTGACATGAAAGGATAGACACGCCATTCACTCAAACTGTGAACAAAACTGTCATTTCCCTGGTGAAATTAATGATTGAGATTGTGATCAAAGTGGTTTGTATTCACATCCATTCATCTCCATAATTATTCTTTGATCTGCCCACGCAGGAGAGGCCCTGATTCTCAGATGGTTGTGTACACTTTCACCTGCAGCAGTCTATGTCTACATGATTATTCATATTCACACTGCTCTTCCTCTGATCCAATTTTCATGGGAGGAAGTGACCTTTGTCGTGTCTTATCCAGAGTAAAGAAACACTTTCTCTGTTGTCTAGACAATATACTCTTTTTTCCCATGGGAAGGGTTTATGGTAGCTGAATTATCCCCTGATTGTTTAGTATCTTCCTGAAAGGGCTGACAATGAATCTTTAAGAATTATCCCATGCAAACTCTCCTGATATCATCAGCTGCCTCAGTCACCATGGCTATAAAGAGACAATTACCCAGTTTCACCATTGTAGACAGCATTGGTTTACACCAAAATATTCCAAAAGTGCAGAGGAATCTTAAAATATTTGAAATGAGCTATGCTTCCTTCCTTGCAATGCATGAAGACCTACAGTAGAGGGAATCTACAACATCACCAGCCTGACACATCCATCATTATTGTGTCATCATCAAACGTCTGTCCTAGCAGATCAGGCTGCGTTGACAGAAGGGGTGTCAGGAGCATGTTTGAATGCTTCTACTGTTAGAGCTAGGGATTGAGAATGATTGCATGGGATGAAATGAAAACTGATTGGACAGCAAAATATAGCAGATCAAGCACTTTCATGCAAATTACCACTTGCAATTTTTCATACATTCAAAGACCTGTCATTTCAGTCAGGCCTGAGACATTAAACACGCAAAAATGAGGTTTTTTTGCCATACTGCAAAAACCTTAAGGCAATAATTTAATTATGAGGGCGGCATAGCTCAGTGGGTAGAGCGGTCGTCTGGCAATCAGAAGGTTGCTGGTTCGATCCCCGGTCCTGCATACAGTGTGTCGAGGTGTCCTTGAGCAAGACACTGCTCCCCGAGTGCCATATGTTGGCAGCTCACTGCTCCTATATAATAGGTTGGGTCAAAAATGCAGAGAAATCCAAATTTCCCCTTGCGGGACTGATAAGGGAATCCTTTCTTTCTTTCTTATTTGCATATAAACACTGTGATCACATGTCCGTGGCTGAAGCTGATGTATTAATACATTACTTTAACTCTCAAGTCTGCTGATACTCTATATTTATCCTTTGTGGAGTAGTATTTCAGGACAATAACTATGAAATTAGATAGAAAGTTGGACACTAATGACAGTTAAGACACCATACGGCACTCCACTAGGTCTCCATCCTGTGCAGACAAATAACAAGAAGCATTGTGAATTCAAATAACTGGCAACTGGCTAGCTTATTTCCATTGGTCATTTTTATAAATAAGAGAAGGAAAGAGAGAGAGAGCAAGAGAGAGAGCGAGAGAGCGAGAGAGAGAGAGAGAGAGAGAGAGAGAGAGAGAGAGAGAGAGAACAAGAACATAGGAGATGAAGAATCAAAGGCCACAGGTCAAGTCCTCGAAATGCTGGGCTGGTCTACTTTGAGATCTTTAAATAGGGTGATTCACTAGAGTGCCTTGGTCTGATCATTTGTCTCTGCTCTCAATGAGGCATCATGGGATGTAGAGGGGCTGAGAAACATGGGAAACTGGGTTAGGGTTTGGACATGGGGTCATGTCTTTAG
>OMLC01055901.1:0-16966 GCA_900302585.1 Regalecus glesne
ATATATCAAAAGATTGTTATTTTTCCATTCCATATGAAATACCTGTAAGAGCCATGAAATTAGAGTCAAATTTACTGTATGCAAAAAAACCTGTATTGCCAATAATTGATTCTGATTTCACAAATGTACAATTCATGGCAATCCTCCTCACACATAACAGCGTACACTATATTGCTGATTTTGCCTGAAGACCCAATCTTTGGGGTCAACTACTTTCTGGCACTGCATGTTTTCAGGTTTGAAACCCAATGAGGTGTTTGAAAAATATGAGTCTCAACTGTTCTGAAACTCCTGCCACATACGAAATCACCACTGGTGACCATTTAGGCAGCTGTCGTCCTCTGTTCGATCAGCTGGTGCACTGTTTGGACATCTTCCTGACTTGGACTAACACCCAGTTAGGATAACCACACTCAACCAGGTCATGTTTAATGCAGGATTTCTCCCCTTTCCCAAGTGCTGTGTTGGTGGAGACAGCATCCTGATGACTCCTAGTTTTTGTTCCGGTGAATGAATGACAAAACTTAAGTGAGAGCTCTGTTTTATGTGTAACAATTAGCCCCTACTGGACACAGGCTTAGATGGAGCTTAGGGAATATAGGTCAGATGTCTGTGTGGCCACTTCACAGTCAGTATGAACCTCTTGCCTCTGGCTTGTCAGTTTCTGCAGTGCGCACTCTACCACTAAACTACTGTGGCCCAAACCTAGTGATCAGTATGTATGGGTTTATGGTAGTCAACAATCAAATGTCCCTAATCACCAAACGCAATTTCACAGTCTAAGAAGGCTAACTTGTCATTTTTCATATCCTCCCTGATGAACTCGATGTGGTTGTCCACCGAATTGATGTGGTCAGAGAAATATGGTATGTCTTGAGATTGAATTTTAACCCAGGAGTCGTCCAAATTCTGAACCAATGGCTAAGTGGTGTCCCTAGATAGGGCATCAAAGCTTACTTTTCCACCTCTTTCATATACAAGTTGGCCATTAGAGATGAAACTGGGGAACCCATAGCACACCCATGCTTCTGCCTATAGTGCTGCCCCCTGTAGGTGAAGCACGTGAACTGAAGGTGAAGCATCAGGAGCAGACACATTTGGTCAGTATTAAGGGTTGTCCTATTGCTAAGAGTACGATTGTCCTGTTATTTTAGACTGAATACCTCTACTGCCTCTGATGGCCCTGGAGTACATCCGTTGACATTTTACAACGCTGTGATTGGAACTATTCATCAGCCCTCTATAAATAGTACACATTAACATTGAAACCTGTCAATGGCTAAATAACATGAAACCATTATAGGGTTTGGTTGTTATGCCACTGTATTGCTTTAGGGTTGTAGAATACCTCCAGTCAGTTGAGAGTGAAGAAGTCTCTTTGAGGAATGTTTTTATCATCAATCATTTGTGTCCAGATGATCCGATTCAACTTTTTTGTGATTTCCTTTTTTGGATAATTGAGCATGCACAAAGACTAAACAGATGTTATATTTCTGCATAGTCCTGCATAGCAAAAAAAGTTTAAAGCATGAGGTGGAGCACTTAATGTAAGACAGGTGGGAAGCTGCTCAAGGAAATGTGTACATGTGCAGAATGAGTACGATGAGGCATACAACTTGGACCTTCATCTGATTTAGATAAGACCAGTAAGGTCAGGCTTTGTAGGTGCAGAAGACCATGTTGAATCTTCATTGGAGATTGTTAGATTGATTGGGACATATTAAGTATCTGTAATCAAACCAGAGGTAGGCTATCCCCTCTGAGAAATTAGCCAGTTTCAACCAATCCTGTTCATCCTTTAGGGCTAGGCTGCATCCACATCTCTATACCCTCCTTGAAACTTCATACAAGTTACCTAGAGCTTTGTTTGAGGTTCCAGGGTGCCGCAACAGGCCTACTTTTTACTGAGCTAAGTCAAATCTAAAGTTACTGTGTGACTTTATGGAAGAGAAAAAGATAAAGAGGCCATAAGTGCAAGAGTTTGTGCATATCTATAGTAGAGCTAGAGGTCACAAGAAACACCATAGGCAAAATGGCTGCTGGCTTTAACAATCAGTCTGTGAGAAGCAACTCCTTTTAGTTCGTAGTTTGAATTATTTACAAATGGATCATTACAAAACACAAGCACATCCAGTACAGTCCTCTCAGAATATATGCCCATTAAAATATTTTTTCGTTTAAAGTATTGGCCCATCACTCATATCCATTGCAACCTCCTCCAATGTCAGAAATCCCAGTCATCCACATCCAAGTGGCTGAGACCAGATTCCAGGCTGGCCAGTCCAGATGGAGAGTTCTGAGGCTGGGAGCTTTCAAAGCTGGTGATGGGCAACAAAGGCCGAAATAGCTCAGGCAGGGCCTCTGAGGGCCGGCGCTTAATCTGAGATAAAGAAAAAAGACAACTGCGATTTCTTGATAAAACGTACCTTCATGAATGTTACAACACTCTCTGTGGAGATCATAATTTTGATTGATTTCAATTGATATTGGCATTGTTTACCCTACGCACCTGTTTGAAAAAAGGGTGGCCAATAAGAGCAGTGGCAGAAGGTCTGGTGGTGTAAATAAAAAAACAAAAATTTTAAATCTGATCTTTGTCATTTTCAATACAAGGCAAAACAAAAGAGAAACCAGCACATTAGCTCACCGTTTTTCCGGGTCCCTCTGAAGACAGATCTCAACAAAGGCATGGAAGTGAGGGGAGAACGTCCGGCTGTACGGATGTCCTGCCGATGATGATGATGATGGCTCTCCATTTGAGTGACGGAGCCCGGTAGACCCGGGGCCCTCACAGATCCCAGAGTCAGCCCCTGACCGGGATGGCTTCATGGACAGCTCCTCTTGTGGGATTGTGGTGGTGTCCAGCAAACATGGCACAGTCCCGTTTAGCTTCTCAAGCAGCATCTACAGAGGTGATGTAAGGACAAAAGTTTAGATTTATGAACTAACTGACACAAATATATCATCAAACCCACAGACTCCACAGGTTTTTTTCTGTAAAAGCAAAGTACCCACATCTCATCCACTTACAATTTACAAAACGAAAAAATAAAGCAACAACAATTTGAAAAGGAATATGTTGGGAGACAATGGTGTGATGGAGCAGCTCAATCACTGACTGTAGGCAAAACACACACACACACAGACACACACACACACTCTCCGCTATCTTCCATTCTCACCAAGTAGCTCATAAACCTTTTTCCTTCTCCGCTTCAGTAGTGTTACAGAGGGTGCACACCAAGTAGTTCTATTTTCATTTTTGCTTACATTGAAAAAAATGATTTTCCCTTACCATTTGTGTAGTGTGTTGCACAATCCTCGGCTGACTCCCATCAATGAGTATGGTTGGCAAAACAGGTGTGACTTAAACAGTATTTTATTGTGTGCTTTCATGATAACATGAATTGAATAATTACTATCTTTATTTACAATACTAATTTTCGCTGCAAATAATTTATTTTGATTAAGGAAAATCCATTCCATTGTTGACCACTTGTCCAGTCCGGTCACGGAGGAACTGGAGCATATCTCAGTTCTCATTATGCAAAGGGCATTAAGAGAAATGTTCATTAAAATATGGATGACCCTTGTTTAAAACATGTAGGTTTAAGAAGCTGCTTTAACATGTTAATTGACAAAAATTTGCCTTATGGCTAAATCTGGCATGTTCAATTCTAAATGTTCAGGAATATGTATTGTCCCTATAAAAGGAGACACATTTATTAATTTTAATTTTTGTTATTAATAAGCCAAGTGGGACAGGGACAGGCTACCAGTTTCAAAAGGTTGCCAGTGGCCCTGGTAGGGCCTGTATTGGCTTGGATACAGAGAGAGTAATATCTGTTAAATTTACAGATGGTGTTTTTGGAGAGCTTTTTAACTTATTGAGGATGACAATGTGATGATGCGCAATGATGAATGTTACCAGCATATATGTTCCACAATTGGGGGTAAGATGGAAGAGAAAGAAGATTTCTGGAGTGAGCTAGACGAAGTGGGGTAGAGTGTACCCAAGGAGGATAGAGTGGTGATATGATAACAGATATGTTGGGGTAGGGAACCGAGATGATAGGGAGGTAATGGGTATGTATGGTGTCAAAGAGAGGAATGTGGAGTGACATTTGCGAAGAGGATGAAAATAGCTGTGGTGAATATTTCAAGAAGAGGGAGGAACACAGGGTAACATATAAGAGTGTAGGAAAATATAATATCTTATGCAGAAGGTGCAATCTAAAAGGGATTGGAGAGTATAAGGCTGTGACGAGGGAGGATGTAGGTAGGTGCCATCAGATGGTGATGTGTAGGATGACTTTGGAGATAAAAAAAGAGTGAAGGCAGAGGCAAGGCTCAAACGGTGGACGTTGAAGACAGTTGTGTGGAGTTTAGAGAGGAGCTAAGTCAGGCACTAGGTGATAGTGAAGCATTGCTGGATGGCTACGCAACCACTGCATAAATGGTGAGAGACATTTAGGAAGGTACTTGGTGTGTCAACTGGACAGAACAAGGACAAGGAGACTTGGTGGTGGAAGTAGAAAATACACCAAATTATGTATTGATCAATGCTCAATAATCCAGGCAAGGAAATCACAAAAAGGTGAACCAGTTCAGCAGGATTTGAAGTTTATTCAGAAACGTTTTGACACTCAAACATGTGACATCTTCCCTCTGAGCTGACCGCAAGCATTCCCACCTTATAAACAGTACATCGATACCACACAACAATAGGTTGGGTTCATATGCAAGTTAGTCATTGACTGCACATTTAGTGGTTAGGAGCACTATTCACTGAGGATTTAGGAATATCTGAAATCATAGCATTTTAAGAAGATGACATGTACTCTCATACCCCCACCCTGTTCAACGATGGTCATTCCCTCTTAACATAAATGTCCTTTTTAACACCACTTTCAAACCAGCGTTCCTCCCTATCAAGGATTTGAACATCATCATCTTTGAAAGAAGTAGCCAGTAGATGGGTGTAGACAATCCATTGTCCATGTCCATTATGTTAAAAATGACGTGTTGGCTTTCTTGGATTGAAGTTAAGACCAGTGATGGGGAACAGTTGATTGTGAATGTGTACCACAAACTCACAAATTAGATCAGTATTTACGGTTTGACTCCCACCAACTGCTGGAGAATAAACTGGGAGTCATCAGGACTCTGGCCTTTCAACATCCTCACTGTCTCAGCGGCCGAGAAGGGAGAGAACTCTCACATCAAACAGGGCCTGATTAAGTGTGGTTATCCTAATTGGATGTTAGTTAAAGCCAAGTGAGGGGAGAAGAGGAACTACCCAAGCACAAACTGGCAGTGATTCCGTATGTGGCGGGAGTGGCAGAACAGTTGAGACGCGTATTTTCAAAACGTCGCGTCTCAGTTGCTTTCAAAACCCTGAACACACTACGGCAAAAGTTGGTCCACCCCAAGGATCGGGTCCCCCGGCACAAACAGAGTAATGCAGTGTACGCTGTTAAATGCCAGGAGGACTGCAGTGACTTGTATATCGGGGAGACCAAACAGACGCTGGCTAAGAGGATGGCGCAGCATAGGAGAGCCAACACGCCAGGCCGGGACTCTGTGGTCTACACCCATCTACAGGCTAGTGGCCACTCATTCAAGATGATGATGTTCACATCCTTGATAGGGAGGAACACTGGTTTGAAAGGGGGGTGAAGGAGGCCATTTATGTTAAGAAGAGATGACCATCGTTGAACAGGGGGTGTGGTCTGAAAGAACATCTGTCGTCTTCTTACAATACCGTGATTGCAAACATTCCTCAATCCTATGTGAATGGTGCGCATTACCACTGAATGTGCAGTTGCACTTGCATATGAACCCAGCCTATTGTTGTGTGGTATCGATATACTGTTTAGAGGGGGGGGGTCTTACAGTTTGCTCAGACTGAAGATGTCATCTGTTTAAGTGACAAAACCTTTCTGAATAAACTTCTTATCCAGTGTAACCGATTTACCTTTTATACGATACAGCACGGTACACAAAGGATGGGGTTGGCAAATATGAAGTGGGATAGGACCGATTGGATGATGTGGAAATAGTGAATCAGGAAGGACATTGGATTAGCAAGGATGAAGTGAGGGCAGCTATGAAAAGGATTGTGGGTGGAAATGCAGTTGGCCCAGACGACATACCCGTTGAGGCATGGATGTGTTTAGGATAGATGGCAGAGGAGGTTTTGACTAGATTGCTTCACAAAATTTTACAAAGTGAGAGGATGTGTGATGAGTGAAGAAGCATACTGGTACCAGTTTTCAAGAATAGGGGAGATGCGTAGAGCTGTAGCAACTACAGAGCATGAAGATATCGGACAGAGTAATGTTAGCTAGGCGAAGAGGAGAGGTGGGGATTAGCGTGCAGCAGTATGGTTTCCTTCCATTAAAGCGCACCACAGAGGCAATGTTTGCTTTGAGAATATTAATTGAGAAATATAGAGAAGGTCAGAAGGAGCTACATTGTATCTTTGTGGATTTAGAGAAAGCATATGACAGGGATTTGAAAGGAGGTGTGATACTGTATGCGGAAGTCAGGTTTGGCAGAGAAGTATGTAAGAATGGTGGAAGATATAAATTAGGGCAGTTTGACAGTGGTGAGGTGTGTAGTAGGAATGATGGATGGATTCAAGGTGGAGTTGGGGTTACATCAAGGATCAGCTCTGAACACTTTCTTGTTTGCAATGGTGAAGGACTGGTTGACGGACGACATAGGGCAAGAGTCTCCGGGACCATAAATTTAATAGACGACTACATCTGTGTTTTTCCAAAATTGAGTAGCTTGAAATAGAACCCCATGACAGATGGGAGGGAGGTGGGAGTCGGGTCTCTGCTCACTTGTGTAGCTGGCATGTCTTTAAATGGAACATGTCCGTTGGCGAGCTCACAGGCTGTGATGCCAAGGCTGTAAACGTCAGATCGAGAGTCATAGCCTTGTAGATTCTGTGGGGGAAAAAAAGCACACATCAAAGTATTGCAGCCATTACACTTACGTACGTATGTCTGTTGTTCATGTCAAATTTCAATTTTATATTCACAAACAGGTGGTTGTGATCGGTGTTGAGAAAACCAATACCTGCTGTAGAACTTCTGGACTGAGCCAGGGAAGAACTTTAACACTGTACTGGGGAAAGTCATGGACCACTTTGGCCCGCTGACCATGACGGATGAGGCTGAAAATGCTCCGCAGACCTGACATGCACACCTGGCCATCTGCCGAGATCAGCACGTGGCTTGCTTTTACACTCCTGCACACCAAGCAGAAAGAGAATTTCAAGGTTCACATCTTGACAACATAGAGTTAATCACGTTTCTAAATGTACCTTACCGATGCACATAGCCCATGTGGTGGATGTATTCCAGAGCTTTCAGCATGCCGAGTAAAATGTATGCAATGGCCAGCTCGCTCATCCCATCGGTGAAGTGAGTGCTGAGTAGGTCTCTAGCCGATCCTTGGTCATGATCAAACACAGATGATGGTGAGAACTTCAGGGTCCAATTCAGTGAATTCATGTTCATGTAGTAATACCGTCTTGATCAAATCTACTATATCATTTACAAGCATTTGTTTGGCATAATTAGAGAATATGTAGGTTAAGGTCAGACTTCCTTACCATAAGCCATAAAAGGACTGATAACCCAGAGCTCGTTTTTAGCAATAAAGATGCACTTATAGGGCAGAATACTGGGATGGTGAAATAACTTTGACACGTGAAGTTCACCCTGGGAGGAAGAGAGACAGTTTGATGCATTACATCACACCAACAGAAAATAATATACCCCTCAGAACAAAATTAGAGAGGAAAATAGACTCAGAGAGTAAAAATAATCAGAAAATGGGTGCGAGTACATAATAAGTACAGACAGTCCTCACTTAATGACCACTATGCGGTCCTACTACTAGGTCATTAAGTGAATTGGTCGCTAAGTGAGGAGCTGTCCCTTACCAATATATCAAGCACATTGTACTACTATGACTATGACATGACCCTGTGTATGCATGGCAAAACAGGTGGTGGAGAATGAAACAAAAATCTGACAGGAAAACGAAATACAATGTGATACGTAGTCACCCCAGTTATTTTATCTAAAGACTTGTCAATTGTTGTTTTCTTTAATACCACAGTTAGTGCTTGTTCTTTCACCTCGTTCACGAAACCTGTGTACGGTTTCAACACCTTCCAGCTCATCATGTGCCTCAAAGTTGTGTGGTGTCCTAGAGCAACTAATAATGTTGTAAAGAAGATGTTGACTCATAGATCTCTTCATCAGTCATCTCTTGGCTGTATCCAGTAGTACTGGTAGTGATTTTGAGTCAATCATCTTTATATATTGTTTTAATGTCACCTTTGAACCATTTAAATATTTTCAGTATGTTTTTAAATGTTTATACAGTAGAAGCTGGAGACTGAGATGCCACGCTGGTATTTCCATGACCAAAGTTCTTGTACTGCGTACAATACCGACTGATCGGAGACCTGGTCGTAAGTCCCCACAGTCAATTCACAGGTCGTTAAGTGAGGAGTGTCTGTAGTTTCAATATAGAAAATGAGGGGAGGCCTAGTTTCTCCGATTAAATGACAAACAAGATTAGTGATGTTAAAGGATGAAGACCTGTAAGTAGGTGACCATGTCATTGGTGCATGATTCCAGGTCAATGCGACGGATGGCTACATGCTCTCCAGTGGGTCTGTATCGAGCCAGGTTCACAGTCATCAAGTCTTCCAGACCTTGACCTAATGTACACATTCAAAGGTTAAAAAAAACCAAAAACATATTTTTACAGAAAGATATAATTATGTTCATTTACCAATTACAGTGAGGAGCTCATAAGTACTGGTGTCAGGGAGGAAGCTACCCATGGTGCACCGATGTGGGAGCGAGGTTAGGCTCTCCTGGCTATCCTCATGGGCCTATTTGAATAGGTGGGGCAGACAAAAATCAATTAAGGGTTAGGTACACATTATTTTGAACCCAGACAACATTATAATCTCCCATTGTAGAACAGGAAATGTATAATAGATTTGTATTGTTAAAACGATTGCCCCCCCATCATGTTGAAACCCAGAGAGAACATTTAGCAAAGTGATATATTTCTCAATACTAAAAGAGATCAGTCAAGTTTTTGTTGGTGCAATTCTAACTGATGCCTAACATCATTGTATTGCGCTCTAGGTCCAAATCACATGGGAATCACATGGGCTGACCTTACCATTTTGTAGGACTGTGCCAAACGCCTTGTGATAACAACAATCACAGATTTAACTATAGACATGATGACCGATGTGCAGTAACCAAACAACAGGCTAACTGGGCCTGAGTGGATTACTAAACACTGAGAAAACTAAAACATCAGCTGTAAATTAAGACTTTGCGGATGTAAGATACTTTATATCATTGGACACATGAGAAGAATTGTAGATTTTGCACAACCTTTAACACCCAACTTCTCCGAGGAGCCATCACCTTATCGTGCTGGAGAGGTTTGAGTGTCTCTATGAACCTGAGAGCTGTGTTGTCTAGAGTCTAGTGCTCCTAGTAGGGTCTCTCATGGCAAATTGGTCTCAGGTACACTGCCAGACAGGTAGCATTGAATGCAGAGGGTCTCAACGGACCAGACCCAAGCAGCAGAGGCTGGCTTTGGGGACAAGGAATGTAACCTCCCTGGGCGGTAAGGAGCCGGGGTTTGTGCAGAAGGTGGAACACTACCAGCAAGATCTGGTTGGGCTCAGCTCTATGCACAGCATCGGCTTTGGAACCAAATTTCTACATAGAGATTTGAACTTTATTCATCTATGGAGATGCCAAAGGTGTGAGTCACTGGGCGGATGTGGGGCATACTCACAAGTCCCCGGCTGAGTGCCACTATATTGGAGTTTAACCATGTGGATGAGAGGGTTGCCTCCCTATACCTTAGAGTTAATGGGGGGGAGGGTTCTAGCAGTTGTCTGTGCCTATGGACTGAACAGTACTTTAGACTATTCGGCCTTCTTGGAGACCCTGGATAGAGTGCTATATGGGACCCCTGTAGGTTACTTTGTAGTTTTACTGGGAAATTTCAATGTACATGTGGGTAATGATGGAGACCCTTGGAGGGCTTTGATTGGGAGGGATGGCCTTCCTGATCTGAACCCAAGAGGTGATTTACAGTTAGACTTCTATGCTAGTCATGGATTGTCCATAACAAATACCACGTTTGAACATACGGATACTCATAAGTGTACATGGTACCAGAGCATCTTAAGTCGAAGGTCATGATCGATTTTGTTATTGTATCATGTGATGTAGTGCCACATGTTTGGACAGTCGGGTGAAGAGAGGAGCAGAGCTGTCAACTGACCACCATCTGGGGGTGAATTGGGTCATGTGGAGAGAGAAGCCTCAGGTAAGCAAAAACGTATACTGTGGTTGAACTGGGAATGCCTGGAGGAGGCCTCTGTCTAGGAGATCTTCAACTCCCACCTACAGCAAAGGTTTTCTGACATCCCTGTGGAGGTTTGGAACATTGAACCAAAGTGGGTATTGTTAAAAGCTTCCATTGCTGAATCTGTGGCTGTGAGTTGTGTTCTCAAGGTCATAGGTACCTCCAGGGGCAATAATACACAAACATCCTGGTGGACACCAGCATTTAGGGAAGCCGTCCAATTGAAGAAGGAGGCCTTTTGGGTTAAGTAATCCCAGGAGACTCTAGAGACAGTTGCAAGGTATAAAGAAGCCTGAAGGACAGTGGCCTCAGCTGTGAAAAAGGCAATGCAGCTAGCATGGGATGAGTTGGGAGAAGCCATGGAGAAGGACTTTGAGTTGTCACCAAAGCACTTCTGGAAAAACATCCAGTACCTCAGGAGGGGAAAATGGGGAACCATCCAAGCTATTTATAGTAAGGATTGGAGGCTGTTGAGCTCAACTGAGGAGGTAATAGTACGATGGAAGGAGCACTTCAAGAGACTCCTGATCCAATGAAGCCACCCTCAAAGATAGAGGCAGAGCTAGAGGATGATGGAGGATCAACATTAATTTCCTTGGAGGAGGTCACTGGAGTAGTCAAAAACTCCACAGTGGCAAAGCCCCAGGGATTGATGAGATTTGTCCAGAAATGTTGAAGGCTTTAGGTTTTGAGGGGCTGTCATGGAGGACACGTCTCTTCAACATCACATGGAATTCTTGGACAGTGGAGGCAGATGGAGGGGGGGGGCAGAGGGTGTGTGATAATTGCAGAGGCATCACATTACTCAACCTCCCTGGAAAAGTTAACTCTAAGGTGTTGGAAAGGAGGGTCCGTACAATAGTCAAAACCACAGATTGAAGAAGAACAATGCCGATTCTCTCCTGGTCATGGAACAACAGACCAGCTTTTTGCACTTGCAAGGATCCTGGAGAGGGCCTGAGAGTATGTCCACCCAGTCTACATGTGCTCTAAAGAAGGCTTATGTCCAAGTTCCCTGGGAGGTATTGTGAGAGATGCTTTGAGAGTGTGAGGTAAAGGGGTACTACTCTGGGGCATCCAATCTCTATATGCCCAAAGCCAGAGCTCTGTCCAGGTTCTAGGTAGTAAGTTGGACTCGTTCCTGGTGGGGGTTAACCTCTGCCAGGGCTTCGCCTTGTCAGCTATCCTATTTGTGATATTCCTAGACAGGGTCTCAAGGCATAGTCATGGAAGAGAGGGGTTGCCGTTTGGTGGATTTAGGATTGCATCACTGCCTTTTACTGGTGATGTGGTTCTGATGGCATCATCGGTCTGTGACCTTCAACACTCACTGGATCAATTCACAGCCGAGTGCAAAGCAGCGGGGATAAGGATCAGCACCTCTAAATGAGACCATGGTTCTCAGCAGAAAACCTGACAATCGCCTAATCCAAGTAGGGAATCAGTCCGTACCCCAAGTGAGGGAGTTCAAGTATCTCGGTGTCTTATTATTGAGTGACAGGAAGATGGAGCATGAGTTGGACTGGAGAATAGGAGCTACTGGAGCGGTATTACGCTCACTCTACCAAACTTTCGTTAACAGGAGAGAGCTGAGCCAGAAGACAAAGTTCTCCATCTACAGGCTCCATGTACAGGCTCCATTTATTGTTCCTTTTCTCGTATATGAGATAAAAGCTGGGTCATGACCGAAGGAACAAGATCACGGATATGAAAGGCTGAAATGGGTTTTTTCACGAGGGTGGCTGGTGTCTCCTTTAGAGACAGGGTGAGAAGTTCAATCATCCGTGAGGGACTCATAGAAGGAGTAGTAGTAGCAGCTCCTTCAAGTTGAAAGGAGCCAATTGAGATGGCTAGGGCATCTAATAAGATTGCCGCATGGTTGCCTCCCAAATGAGGTGTTCCACCTATGTCCAGCTGGGAGGAGGCTGTGAGGTAGACCGAGGATCAGACCGAGGATATATTTCCACACTGGCCGGGAAGGCCTTGAGATACTCCAGTCAGAAGTAGCTGATATAACAAGGGAAAGGAAAGCTTGGCGTTCATGGCTGAAATCTGCTACCTGCCCTGGATGAGCAGTTGACAATGGATTTAATACCACCAGTTGAACTGATTCACCTCTTTTTTGTGATTTTCCTACCTGGATTATTGAGCATAAGAAAGAAAGGAAAGAAAGGATTCCCTTATCAATCCCACAAGGGGAAATTTGGTTTTCTCTGCATTTTTGACCCAACCTATTGTATAGGAGCAGTGAGCTGCCACCACATGGCGCTCGGGGAGCAGTTAGGGGTTAAGTGTCTTGCTCAAGGACACCTCGACATGCTGTATGCAGGACCTGGGATCGGTCCTGCAACCTTCTGATTGCCAGACGACCGCTCTACCCACTGAGCTATGCCGCCCCCTATAACTCATGCATCAAGAAAATATTAGCATAGTAGCTATTTGCAGTACTAATGCTGTTTAGGCTCTTGAATTCGGCTTGTCAAGTGATGAAGACATTACAGAGGGAGGTAGAAACAGCAGTGGTTCTTTTGTTTTGTCTTGGTGCAAAAACGAAGTCAAGTGCTATACTTTAGCAAATTGGAGTGTTTCCATGGGAACTAGTGTGAAGTGTGAAGAGGCACTTTAAAAGAATTAGAACGTTGATAGTGCACATCTAATTTGTGATTGGCATATTTGATTTGATAAAGGTTTCATGCTGGCTGCCCTTGCTGATGCAACCTCCAATCCTATGGATGGTGAAACAGGAAGGCATGTACAGAGACTGCGAGAGAGCAGGAAGGGTTGGAGGAGAGAGGTGAGGATTGGAACTTTGAATGTCGACACTATGACTGGTAAAGGGAGAGAGCTTGCCAATATGATGGAGAGACAGATGATTTATATACTGTGTGTAAAAGACCAGGTGGAAAGGGAGTAAAGCCAAAAACATTGGAGGTGGGTTCAAACTCTTGAACTAAGGAGCAGATAGGAGGAGAAAGGGGTAATAATAATAATAATAATAATAATAATAATCTTGAAGGAAGAGAATGTGGAGGGTGTTGGAGGTGTAGAGAGTGTCGGGTAGAGTGATGAGAGTGAAGCTAGAGATCAAAGGTGTGATGAATGTTATCAGCATATATGCACCACAACTCAGATGCAATATAAAAGAGAAAGAATATTTCTTGAGTTAGCTGGATTAAGTGATTAAGTGTACCCGAGGATGAGAAAATGGTGATTGGAGCAGCCTTCAATGGACATATTGGGGAAAGGAACAGAGGTGATGAGGAGGTGATGGGTAGATACGATGTCAAAGAGGGGAATGTGGAGGGAGAGATGGTGGAGGATTTTACAAAAATGATGGAGATGGTGGTGGTGAATATATATTTCAAGAAGAGGGATGACACATGGTGACATAAAAGTGGAGGAAAAGGCACACAAGTAGACTTAATCTTATATAAAAGGTGTGATCTGAAAGTGATTTGAGACTGATTTGTGACATGGGAGGAGGTAGCCTGGCAGCATCGCATGGCAGGCTGTAGGATAACTGTGGAGATCAAGAAAAGGAAGCGAGTGAAGGGAGTGGCAGGAATCAAATGGTGGAAGTTGAAGAAGGTGGACTGTTGTATGGAGTTTAGGGAGCACCCAGAGAACAAGCACTGGGTGGAGGTGAAGAGCTGCTGGATCGCTGGGCATCCACAGCAGAAATAGTGAGAGAGACAGCTAGGAAGCTACTTGGTGTATCAACTGGACAGAGGAAGGAAGACAAAGAGACATTGTGGTGGTGAAATGAGAAATTAAAGCAGAGTATACTGAGGAAGAGGTTGGTAGTGATGAAGTTGAAAGATGAAGGAAGTAGAAAGAAGTATAAGAAGATACAGTGTGAAGCAAAGAGAGAGGTGGCGAAGGTAAAGGCACATTGTGAGTTGTACGAGTAGTTGGAGTAAGGAAGGAGAAAAGGCCTTGTACTGACTGGCTAGGCAGAGGGACCAAAATGTGAATGATGTGCAACGGGTTAGGGCAATAAAGGATTGAAGTGGAAATGTGTTAACAAATGAGGAGAGTCAATTGAAAAGACAGAAGGAGCACTTCTAGGAACTAATGAATGAGAGGAAAGAGTGAGAATGTTGGATATGTGGATAGTAAATCAGGAAGTGTAGTGGATTAGCAAGAAGGAAGTGAGGGTAGGTGTGATGACGATGAAGAGTGGAAAGGCTGTTGGCCCAGATGACATACCAGTGGAGGCTTGGGCGTGTTTCAGAGAGATGGCAGTGAAGTTTTTAATTAGATTTTTCAAAATAATCTTGCAAAGAGAGAGGATGCTTAAGGAGTGGAGTGGAATCTATTTCTAGTATGTGCCGCCTCACTGACAGTCACTGCTTGTGCTGGATAGTGACTGAAACATTTGGACTATTTATTATCTAAATCTAATACATTTGTCATGAAAACATACGGAGTCTCATATTTCATCACCAAACTCTTGTAGTTTATGTCATTTATGAGAGATGATAATGTTGCCAAACATGCTCCTTTGTCAATATTGATAATAATATGCACATGATCAATTATTCAAAATGGTTGATTTTCACAAGATGTTTGCTCTATCAAAAAGAGTGTGGTGGCTATGGTGTAGAACGAGCGCTTCAGGAACTAATTAGTCAGAGACCGTGAATTTCAACCCACCACAGATCATCAGGAAAGACACCCAACCTTAGACTGAAGATGCCTACCCTATGACTACTCTGGGATGGACTGGCAGCCTGTCCAGGGTGTTTCTCCACCTTCCGCCCAATGAACAATGGGATAGGCATTAGCAGATCTGTAACCCAACTTCTGGTAAGTGGTTGATGAGGACATGATGACATATTCTATCCATTCTAATCATGTGGGCACCATGTAAAACTCCCACAATAGGCAGACCTAGAACAATTTGCCATGTATTGCTGGAACTGCGCATGTGAAACACCATCCAATCCATCATTTGTGGTACACAATAAAATACAAAAGCTGATGCTTTTTGTCAAAGTGTGACACCACCACATCAAAATCACCCCAACAATAGGTCATAGAAACAGTCAGGGAGCATCATACCACAAGCTGTAAAGTATTCACATCACATAACCATCCATCAAGGAAATGATTCAAAATGTTTAGTAGGGGACTGCAGTGTAGGGCAGACCATAAAGGTATTCCCCACACTAACGACCAATACATAACATAGTAAGGGAGGCTGTGAAATAACATTAGTTCTCTCACTCAAAGCAACAGTCCTTCACTATTCACATGATTACACAGTAAGATTATAGTAATGAAAGCAATCACATTAATAACAATATTCTTACCAGATATTGTTCCTTGTACCTTATATTATGTTTCACATTACATTTTCATCTTAACTGAGCTACAAAACAAATCTCAGCAATTGTGGATGGTTAGCTGAGCATTAAACAGGTAGAGAGCCATGTCCTGAACCAGAACCTCATGCATGGAAGTGTTCAGCCCTGGGGAGGGGGGGTGAACTGTGAATTCTTTCATATACATTTACACATGATACCATTTTACTAATGCACACACTACACATGCACACAGACAAAGGCACTGAAGAGGGATTATAAAAGCAGTGACAAGAACTGACACTTACTTTCCTGTGAGAGAGTCCCTGAGCTTGCTCTGGGGTTGAATACCACATCAATGGTATAGAAACAGACACAGAAAGACACACACACACACACAGAGAAGGACACACACTCACACACACGCACAAGAGATGGATCCAATTTTAACGTGGCTTTAAACCAGGAGTTGCAGCAGTAGTGTAAGGAGCTTTCTACAGACATCTCTGATAGATGAACGCTGGCTTCTCTTTATTACTAACGGGATAAAACTATCCCAGGAGGCTCATCTTTGAGGTGAGGACTCACGGAGGGAAACAGCGTCATCATTATGGGGATCACAAAAAAGAGGTGAATCAGTTCAACTGGATCAAAAGTTTATCCAGAACAAACTTCTGAACCAGTTGACCTGATTCACCTGGTTTTTTTGGGATTCCCTTACCTGGATTATTGAACATGCATGAAAACAAAATCCTTATAGAAATGTTTGCCAATAATTTACCAGGAAAAGTTCAAGCAGTGGGGGAACATTGCCAAAGTACTTAGAATGGTCACTGCACTAGAAAAGCGCTATATAAAAATGAGTCCATTTACCAATTGACTAGCTCATCTTCCTTTGTCTTCAAAAAATTCAATTCTATGCACCCTTGATAAATTGCCTACATCAGTCCAGAACATCTAATTGAATATTATGTGATATTAAACTTAAAATGCTTGTAAAAAACAAAAAATAATAAAAACAAGGCTACCCAGTGACTATCTAGTTTTCTTCCTGGACACATTATTACATAATGTATTGGGAACAGAGCAAACCCAAAATAGAATTATAGACTTGAAAAAACATGCAACATTATGTAATGACATATTAGCAGGTCAATTAAGACAAGGCCAAACTTGCAAATATAAATGTATGAACACAAGATTCTTTCCATCATACTACTAAC
>OMLC01055902.1:0-10454 GCA_900302585.1 Regalecus glesne
ACATATGTCCAGACCATCTCAGTCTGGTCTCTCTGGCTTTGTCTCCAAACCCTCCACCCTGAGCTGTTCCTCTGATACACTGGTTCCTGATCTGGTCCTTCTCCATCACTCCCAATGTAAATCTCAGCATCTTAAACACTGCCACCACCAGACATACAGACACCTCAACCATAGACAGACAGATAGACAGACAGACAGACAGACAGACAGACAGACAGACAGACAGACAGACAGATAGACAGATAGACAGATAGATAGATAGATAGATAGATAGATAGATAGATAGATAGATAGATAGATAGATAGATAGATAGACACACAGACAGACAGACAGGCAGGCAGACAGACAGACAGATGGATAAGACTCACCGTGACATGTTTGTGGTGGGTGTTGTAGTGGAGCTCGGTGGTCCGGCATCACTGCACATGCGCCCCTCTGGTCAGCAGGACTCCTGTTTGTGTCCAACGTGGAGCTACAGAGCAGAACTCTGCCCACATGTCCACCACACAGCGGCTCCATACGGACACACACGCTGGACAACAACCACACAGTTTAACTGGTTTAAACTGGGAGGCTCTGGCTCACCACAACCTAACTAAATTTGATCTTTTACACGGAGGCGACATTTCCGTATGTCCGCTGCAGGAAGCGCAATTCCGCGCACATCCGGAAAGACGTCGGAAACGCGTCACAAGTCCGAAGTCTATCGGCACTGATCTCACAAAGACTGGAACGAGCAACTCGTTATTTGCATGAACAAAGTTTTGAATTCATCTCTATCAGATCGGCGCCATCATGGTGTGACCCCTGAGAGTTCAGCCTCACTGGTTCAGTGAAGTATGACGCATGAAAACCACAAAAAGCCGATAAACCGAGTTTACAAGAGATAACCAAAGATTATCCCCAAATCTTGGAAATAAGAAAAAAGACACATCAATAGTATTCATCAACGATAATCTAAGAAATAAGTGAACTTGAACCCAAGCGAATATTCCAGAATCTGTTTGGACCATTTCGATGAGGCTGGTATCTGGGCAGATTATAGAATTGAGGGAAAATACTGTGCCAACAAGATTCCAACAATTCCCAAAACATCTGGAGAAGTTAAATAGATCACAACTGTGAAGGTGTGTCGAAGTTCTTTGTCGTTTTAAAGGGTTTGTACCCACAGGCGTTCACACATGTTGTATTTTTAAAGGACTTGATGTGGTGCTGCCATGTAGTTTAAATTCCATCTCTAAAGACTCGGCAGTCTGACAGGCTTTGTTGTGTTCCACACAGACTACTGTGTAAACTTGATCACAGGCTGACCCCTGGTGTCTCATGGCACTTCTTTCCAGAAAGGATGGGTTTACTCCACTGGTGGCAGCATCTGCTCCCATCCTCTTTGAGCTCTTTTAACTGTGCTGGTGTGAAGAACCAGTGTTGAGTGACTCCGGTTCAAACTCAACCAAGCTGCACATAAACTGAACGCACACTGGATGGGTTTTCTACACTTGACATCAATGGCTGCTTCAAGGGTTGCTGGGCCCCACTTGGCTTTCCTCTTGGTGGTTTTTGGCATCATCCATTTTCTACATTTAACATGACAAACCAGCCATTGTGTGACATTTAATTGAAATGCCACATACTTCCGAGACCTAGCTGAACGTCAGTGCCTTATGGAGGGCTAAGATGAACCACTAGCCTGGTGGTACAGTGGTTAGCACAGCATGGTCCCACATTAAAATCCCAGGCCGTCCCAGGTCCTTCCTGTTAGCATCTTCCCCTTGTGTCTGGCTGGGGTTCCTCCCGTCATATAAAGACATGAGTCTTAGTGAATACTTCTGCCCGTGCCCCTGAGCAAGGCTATAGGAGACAGAACTGGAGTCGGTTCTCAGGCTCTACAGTGTGATCCTATACAACAGGATTGATCCAATGCAGAGAAATGATTTCCTTTTATTTAAAATGACAAGATTCTTCTTCACTGGCTCAATTTATCCCGTGGCCAACATTGGGATTGAGGCTATTGTTTGGTGAAGTGACTCACCTGGTTTCATATATATCAGCAAAGTGCCAACATGTGTGATGTTTTTAGACCTGGATGAATCGGCTCTGCTGGAACAGTCATGCCAGACATACAGAAGATTCACTTTGACAAGTTCATGTTTTGTGAGGAACCTCTGACAGGACACAGTGGTCTATGTAATAAACTTTATTTAACCAAACTTAAGGAAAAATAGGCAGTCTCATATGTACAGCAGTGATTTCTAACCCGAAACAGAAATAAGGCACCAAGCCAGAGTAACAGGCGGTTCAACTTCAGAAGAAAAAACAACAAAAACTACAGCAGAGAAATGTTTTAAACCTTCTGGGCTGGAAACAGAAACACACAAAGCGGGCTTATGTGAAGGAAATGTATTGTAATGATTCTGACAGTTGCTGAGCTGGGTCCAATGGCCCACAATGCAAGCTGTCGCTGCCAGCCATTTTGGCCGGGCAGCTCTTCATGCAGTGTGATATTTATACATGACATTAACGCAGGCCTCTCTGGTTATAAGCTAGCAGCACTAGTCAAAGGATTGCAAAGTAGCGCAAATGGTAAATGTGTTGAAGGCTTTGGCAAGGACTTTTAAACATCTACGTTTCAGTTCGGGTACTCTGAGCTTGAACAAGTCAAGCTTTCATGTTCTGCACCACTGAAGCTACGATCACGTCTTAAGGACTGATAGAACGAGATGGAGCAGAGGAAGGTTGTGTCGTCCCATCAGAACTATCAAACATCCATCGGTGGAAACGGTGTGCTTTGTCACAGTGCAGGATGGGGTGGAAATGCAAGCCATCCAATAGAGGAAGCCTCATCACGTTTTCTCCTCCACCAGTCAACAGAATGAAAATCCTATGGCTGTGATGGGATGACACAGAAAGCAAGAAGTGATGTGGGAAAGAACAGGGAAATGTGGGAGAACAAGTACCAAGCCTCCAATAGTAATGGACAGAGGCCTGTTGTGCTCCAAAGGTCTTGGAGAAAAAAAATCTATTCAGCTGCTCTTACCTCTCTCATTCCCATTGGTTAAAAGCAGCTAATAGCCCCGCCCCCGGCCTCTCAGTTTGACAGAGGGGTTGAACTGGAGATGACTTAAACCCATGTTGTCCTCTCCTGCCCCGGGTTTCCTTCTGAATCCTCCTCTGCCCCGTTCAGAACCTCCTCTCCCCCGCGGTCCTCTCTCTGCTCCTTGTGGACGGTCATGGTACCTCCTCCCTCTCTGGGAGGAGCTAATGGCTTCAGATCTGACCAATCCAGACCAGTCCTCCTCTGTACCACAGCCGACCGGCAGGGGTGCTCCTCCAGATAGGGGCTGTCCAAAACGTATGTTGGGCTCTGCCCCCAGAGGAACATATGATTGCACAGCACTGGCCGGCTTGCTCTGGTAGGCCAGGTTGATGCTGCTGGTGGTTGCAAACTAAAATAAATGAATATAAATAGATAGAGATGAGATTGTGAGTATTTTTGTCATTTATTTACATGTGTTTTGATGTGGTTCTTCTGTATGTATGTGCATGTGTGTGTGCTAGCATGTGTTCGTGTCCGTACTATAGGCCTGTTGTTGAGAGGGGGGTCCACCAGCAACACAGCTCTGGACTGAATTTCTCCCTGATGGTTCTCTGGCAAAGGTACTGGGAAAAACAGAACAACATGGTTGTAAATAAAGGAACCTGTAGAAACACAGTGAGACCGAAACCCTAAGTGGAACAGGCAGTCAGACACACGGACACATGGTCAGGGAGGCACAAACAGACTCACACACAGACAGACAAATCATTTCTCAGTAAAATCCTGATGTACCTAAACCAGTCGCAGAAACTGCAGACCCAGTGCAGCTCCCACTAGCATTAGCTACGTTAGCAGCAGCAGCAGCAGAGCTCTCCTGAGGAGTGGGAACTCTGCCAGGAGGCAGCTCCAGGCTGCCAGGCTGAGGCTGCTCCCCCAGGCTGGTCTGAGCAGAAAATCCCTGGAGGGAGACGGGGTACTGGGGCATGCTGGGACCATATACTGGAGGACCGGGAGTCATGGGGTAGCCCTGCATGAAGGGGTGGTGTAGCGGGTACTGACAGGAAGGGAGGGGTATGTGCGAGGTGGAGCAGCAGAAGGGGCAGCTGGGGGTGTTGGGAGCTAGATGGAGCTGTTGCTCTGAAAATGAAGGGCAGGACATGTTTGGGGGAAGCTGAGTGAAGGAGGAGTCACAGTGATGGGGAGGGCCAGGAGGAGGGGCTTGTGGGGATACATGGTGGGGAGCCGGTGGGGGTGAAGTGGTTTGGTAGTGAGGAGAGTTCCGCTGCATGGCGTACGACTGCTGGAGAGGAAGAAGGTACATGTAGGGAGAGAACATGGGGTTGGAGTAGGCCTAGACAGAGAGACAGAGAGAGGATGGTTAGCTGCCACTTTTAAAGGTAAACCTGAGAATTTATATTTTTTGTGTCAGATGTGCGTTTCTACAGGTACCTTGACTCCCAGGTTAAAAAACCACCTCAGGACACCGACATCTGTGGAAAAGGACAAACTCAGAACTCGTCTTAAGAAATGTCGAATTGAGTGGTCTTGTACACCGACAGCTACATGACTCCTGGTGATGGGTGACACCAGACTCTGATCATTGTGAGCCTACGACCTACAAGTTAGGGTTACTTTCTTCCTCATTGACTACAGAAACACTTTGCTTCCTGAGAATTACTTGTTTGAAATTTGGATTAGACTGAAAAAATAAATACTTGAGCAGACGTGACCACATGAGATCCACCTCATCTCTCACTCCAGCTGCTGGTGTCCGCTGCTGCCGATGCAGCCCATCAGCAGCACACAGTCACCAGTCATACTGGACAATCTGGGAGAACCTTGGGCTGATCTTTTCAAACCTGACTCACTTCCCTCTACTTCTTTCCAGCCCCTGCAGAGGTGTATGGGGAGCCCCAGAGTGTCTCACTCACCTCTGGGCAGGTCCTCTCCAGCTCTGCAGTGGGAGTAGGGGGGGATCAGGGCCATGTCTCCCCCCTCCCCCCGGGGGAAGCCAGGGTACAACACATCTTGGTAGAGCTGGGAAAGCTGCTGCAGAGGGACCACCCCAGGCATGGCTTGGGACAGATGGTGAAGTTGGTAGGAGTGATGGGGAGGCATATGGTGGGGGAGCTGAGACAACAGAGGGGGAGGAGACAGAGTGGTGCTTCTGGTCTGCGGTTCAGCCTGTGGCTGGTCAGACTGGTTTGGTTGGGAGTGAGAAGGGAACTGGGTGGGGCAGAGGGGAAGAGGGGCTCCTGGTGTAGGATGGGAGATGGAGGCCTGGGTTTCATGATGGGTGACAGCCCCCTGGGACACGGGGGCAGTAGCTTGGGGCTGGTGGGTAGCAGTTCTGGGTAGGGGGTGGCTGGTTGGGGGTGAGTGAGGGGAGATCACATCCAGAGTTGAGCTGTCTGACAAGACATCTGCAGAAGAAACGGGCACCATGACACACTGTCCTTCCATAACCATCATAATAATCATATTGATCACTTTTATCTTGATGAAATCTGTCATGACATGAGTGATGCATCCATTTTATCTAATGGATGCATCTCCATCCAAAACGATCTCCATCTCTCCCTGCCTCCCTCCCTTCATCCATCCGTACCTCAGAGTTGATGTCTTACCTCGGGAAAAAGGTTGAGTTGAGGCCGCGTTGCCTACTGCAGTAGCAGAATGGAGAATGGAGGAAGAGGAGTGTGTGGAGGAGAGCGGTGGGGAGGAGCGAGGGAGAGCTGGGTAATTGACAGTGGTGTGGGAGAGGAAGCCTTGCGTGGTGACAGGAGAAGGAGCTATAGGAGCGATAAAAATGGGTGGTGAAAAAGAGGAGAGTAGAGAAGGGACGGAGGAGGGGGAGGAGACAGGAGGAGAGACAGATAGGTGAGGAGTAGCTACAGAACAGGAGACAGTAGGTTTAGTTGCAGGAGGAACTGCAGAGAGTGGAGGGGGGACGTGGATCACAGAGCCATTTGTTTTGACAGGTGGGGCAGTGCAGACGGGCGGGGCTTCATCAGGGCCTTCTCCTGAGGGAGAGCTGGTTGACGGAGTATTCGGCTTGACCGAAGCTGCTGTCAGAGTTGTGTTTGGGAGATTTGGAGGTGCTGCTTTTATTCTGCTTGGCCAAACAGAATCTGGGGCAGGAGGCTGAGACAGGGCGGCTGTAGGCCTCTCGGGTGGTTCCTTAGCAGCGACAGGGCCAGTAGTAACTGCATTAGGAGCAATATTAGTAGAGGTTGCCGTAGCAGTTGCTTTGAGGAGGGGGCTGGAGGACTTGGTTCTCTCCCCAGCAGGAGGTGATGTTGTTTGGGGCTTATCATCCACAGGACTCTGTAGGATCACAGGTGGAGGAAGAGGAGGGTTTGAACAACATACATTTTCAAATGGACACAAAGCCATCAGGGGCGTTGGGGTGGCGACGTATGAAATGGAGGCTGGTGTACAGATGTCAGTACTGTGCATTAGGTCTAAATATACCACGTTTCTGTTCTTCTGTCCTGCCTTCTTCTTCTTCTTCACCACCACTTCACTCTGGGTAACGGGTAGAGCCTGGGAGGAGAGATGCAAACTCAAACATGTTTACGCTTCTTTAAAGCACAGATTCAGCCTTTAAAGTAAAGGACATGACCACCCAGTCAGATATTCTCTGACTACAAGTTGGTTTTTTTAAAGGATAGTTTCTGTGCTGCGTGCTTTAACATCCTGCTGGGTCTTACACAACTGTGCTCTAATTCTACTCCTTAATAAATAACGACAACAACAAAAACTATAATAATAACAATAATAATCTAATTTATAGGGACAATGCATTTTAATGAATATTTATAATATAAATATGCAGGTTTCAGGTACCAAGCTAATTGTCATCCATTGCTCTGAGCAGTCAGGGGTTTGGTGTCTTGCTCAAGGAGCCTTCAAGATGTTTACGGAAGGGGCCACCAATCTTCTTTACTAGATTACTAGACAACCACCCTGCCTCCTGGGCTATAACGTCAGAGACACACTAACTCTTGTTCCCCCCTTCACTATGATGTGATGGGGGGGTTGTCTATGGAGATCCTCCATCTTGATTTTGGTTGTGTGCTGACATCTCCTGGTCAGTAGTGTGAACTACAGCAGATCAAAACCAAGTCAGACTAAAACTCCTTCCAGCTCCTGGATACGCTGGAGGGATAACGACCTCTTCATTCTCAAACCACTTCTGCAAGGTTTGCTATGATTGCCGAGCGTGAACTCACCCCCAGTGCAGGAAAACTCTCCTCATCACAGAGTTGGATCTCCAGCAGTGCCGTGGATCTCTGCTCCTCCTCTCTGACCAAACGCTCCTCATCTGTCAACCCGAACAGCCCCACCTCTATAGAGCTCATGGAATTCCTTCAGAGAGGGAGAGAGACAGGAAAAAGACCAGCAGGAACAAAAGGTGAGGGATGAAGAAGCAGACAGACAGGGTAGCTGGCAGGAGGACTTGGGTCATTCCTGGTTAGAAATAAACGATGGATTCAAGATAGCGCTTGCTCAGAGACACTAGTCCAAAGCTAGTTTCGCCCTCTCTTACCTGCTGGTTCTGGTTTTTCCCTGTTCTTCCACGATGGCCTGCGGGGACCAGGAGTGCTGCTTCTGCACGTGCCCAGGAGAACCTTGGTCCGTTGCTTGGGAAATGCAGGAGGGAGCACTTGACATCACAGAGGACTTCTGCTTCCCCCTGCCTCTGCCACCCTCTAGACAACGAGAGAGAGATGTGATATTCAAACAGAACGTTATTCATCAATAGCTCAAACAAGCCATTTACACCAATATCGATACCGGTCGATAATCTTCAAGACACAGCCAAGGAAATAAATACCCGAAGCAAACAAATCACATCAGCTCCACAGAAAACAAGTCAGGCATCATTCACTGAGCACGGGGGGAGGGGCGTCAGATAGTGGAGCCATGCGGGAGCCTATCTCAGTGCTCATTGGATGAAAGGTGGGGAAGCACCCTGGACGGGTCACCATTCTATCTCAGGGCAGGTGTGGAGGAGTAAGGGTGGATGCCCTTCCTGAAGTCCTGTGGTCCTGTAGGAGAGATGAGACGTCTCTCTCAGTATAAAACTTCACATCCACATGACCTGAATCACCTTCTTTATGGTAATAAAGTTAGGCAAGCCAAGTGTTGTGGGTTTGACCCCGAAGGGCATCCAGTCTTAATCCCCCAGGCTCCACCTAAGTCCATGTCCAACCCCACAACATGGGCACTGACGGCGACACATGAAACCAACCTGATACGTTTGTCTGTGTGTGTGTGTGTGTGTGTACCGGCTCCATGTCCATTGCTGAGTCTGGTGTCTCTGCTGACCTTCTTCCTCCAGCCATTTTCCTCTGGGGGGCAGAGGTCACACAGCCTGACACAGTGGCTGTAAACACAAATGAACACCTGTATGATGCTACACGTAGCTGCACACCACACACATGACAACAGATGCTAGACAACGGGACTTCACCCTATCAGATGCACACACATGCAACCAGCAGCAAATACCCAGAAGCCATTTACTCACACACACACACACACACACACACACACACCATGGTGACACCATGTGTCATCCTGGGTTCCAGAGGCCGAGGATGTCAGGTCCTGTCCTGAGGATCCTGTGCTACTCGTGCTACTACAAGGCACTCTAAAGACATCCTGTATAGAGCCATATGAGGGAGGTTCACCAAGTCCTCTGCATTTCTCTTTAGCTCTGAAAGGAGAACGTTCAGCCACTAGACCGCTCAGCACTCTCACTGTGTGTCTGGAACAGGCCTGGCTTCATAGGGCTGCTTTTTTGGCACAATCTAGGATCCTCAGCCATTTGGTGTGAAAGGGCAAAAGAGACTCTGGTGTGTTTGGTCGAGCGACCTACGTTTCATCCAGTTCCTCCACATGGACGGTCACAGGACCATTGCTGGGCGACACTTCCTTGATGGTGGCACTGAAGCTCCGGCCGTGGGGGTTCAGATGAACCTGGAGGTTGTTGAGGGGAAAAACAAGGTGAGAAGCGTCTCGTCAGGAGAAGTGATCTGGATGTTGCACCATGGAGACAAACACACCCCCTACCTGACACCTGCCCCCCACAGTGTACTGCAGCCCAGCAGCGATGAGGAAATCCATCTTCTGTTGAGCTGAAAGCAAGGAGACACACTTGGGACTTGCATGCAGACTAACCTGATTATTCTAGTGGGAAATGGTCAGAATGAGGAGAGCTGAGACCCTGTCAGTTTGCTGGTGTGTCAGCGTCTCAGCCGGGTTCATCTCGTCTTCGTCAAGACTCAGAGTGACCTGATGCAGTGGTGTTGGTTCAACAGAGACCTGAGACTGCAGCTTTAGCATCCACCATTAAGAAGAACCCACAAATGTCTTTATTCTGACCCACTTTAAACTGGCTCCTTTCTGTACGCAGGCTCCATGGAGCACAGCCCCGACCGGAGCTTGGGTTCAATACAAACATGTCTGAAGGTCAAAGGTCAGCCCCAGGTGCCAGTGTGATGATATGCATTATGAGAGTGTGCGTTACCTCTCTTGGTCTTGACCCACACGTCATACTCTATGTTCCTCAGCAGGTTTGGGTTCAAGGACCGCCTCACCCTCTCGGACAGCAGAGGAGCCCTGCCACGGCCCTGGAACACACAAATACCAACACAGGTGTGTTTGTGGGACCCACAAGGTCCACCTCTATTCCCAGTGCACGTGGCAGGGGGAGAATTCCTGCTCGAGTCCTCAGGAAATAAAAACACAGGTTAAATATGTTTTATGTGCCGTCCTCTCTCAGTGGGATGTGCTGCTAACTGCTTACTCTGGACACAGCACCCACCTAACCGTGTTGGGAGGGAGACCCCTCCTCTGCTGCTCTCCCTGTGCAGGGTTCTCCTTAAGGGAGTATCTCCTGATGTGAGGGTCTGAGGACAGGATGCTGTGCTACTGTGAAGCCCACCGAGGCACCTCTGTGCTAAAAGGCTGTGCAGATAAAACCCAAGTCTTCTGATTCAGCTCATCATCGTGTCTCCTGTCCAACAGTCAGGGCCAGGGGAGTTTTCATAATCCTGTCCCAAAGACAAGGATGAGACCCAGGAACGTCACCGACGTCTAGTTACCACACCAGTTGGTATGGCAACCAATTACGTTACTGGCAGCAGAGCATTGTGGGAAGTACCAGCCTGCTTGGAACAAACCTTTGATCAATTAGGCCGCCTGATGAAACCTCCTGTGTGGTCATAGCTGGGTTCTGACTCTGAACACCAAGTTGACCCTTACTGTGAGACTCTAGTCTGAAGAGAACCGCCGGAGACTGAGGCTGTTCCCCTGTGCAGGTACCTGAAGACACCATGTGACTGACCTGTGTGTGTGTGTGTGTGTGTGTGTGTGTGTGTGTGTGTGTGTGTGTGTGTGTGTGTGTTA
>OMLC01055905.1:0-11607 GCA_900302585.1 Regalecus glesne
CTTGGACAGAGCAAAGCTGACCCAGTGGAGTTCAAACACCTGCTCATCTATTCTCTGTCTCTCTCTCTCTCTGTCTCTCTCTCTGTCTCTGTCTATCTCTGTCTCTCTCTCTGTCTCTGTCTATCTCTGTCTCTCTCTCTCTCTCTCTCTGTCTCTCTCTGTCTCTCTCTCTCTCTCTCTCTCTCTCTCTCTCTCTCTCTGTCTCTGTCTATCTCTCTCTCTCTCTCTCTCTCTGTCTCTCTCTCTCTCTCTCTCTCTCTGTCTCTCTCTCTCTCTCTCTCTCTCTCTCTCTCTCTCTCTCTCTCTCTTCCTCTCTCTCTCTCTCTCTCCTCCTCCCCTCCTCTCTCTCCCCCTCTCTTCTCTGTCTCTCTCTCTCTCTCTCTCTCTCTGTCTCTCTCTCTCTCTCTCTCTCTCTCTCTCTCTCTCTCTCTCTCTCTCTCTCTCTCTCTCTCTCTCTCTCTCTCTCTCTCTCTGTCTCTCTCTATCTCTCTCTCTGTCTCTCTCTCTGTCTCTTTCTGTCTCTCTCTCTCTCTCTCTCTTCTCTCTGTCTCTCTCTCTCTCTCTCTCTCTCTCTCTCTCTCTCTCTCTCTCTCTCTCTCTCTCTCTAGTACAGAGTGGGATAAAGTGAGTCCTGAGGAGCAGCAGAGGTTGCACAGGGTGATCAGAGAGGATGGGGAGTTCTGGTGAGAACAGAGACCTGACATGACACTTTAATAATGACTGTGTGTCAATGAGCCAGGCATGAAAAGGATTAAGCAGTCATAGGGCCGATACTGGGAACCTGTCCGGGTCTTTTAAGGATTTTCACTTGCACATCATGAAAATCAGTTTTTTCAAAGCAAGATAAAAAATTAGGTTTGCTCATATGATGCCTATAGTTACAGATCAGGTCTGATAGGATGTCCACACGGTGATAAACCGGAAGATACAATAAACAGGAGGAGACCACCCTTTCTCTCTTTGGACCTTCAATTCAGATGGAGGAAAACTAAAAACACTTCAGGAAGAGAAGTGAGAGAAAGAGCATCAGAGGAGAGATCCCTCCTTCTGGGGGGGGTGTGTGTGTGTGTGGGTGGGTTACCAAAGGAATTGCCTGAAAATGAAAGAAGCCTTGACAGCATAAGAAAGCACTGAGATAATGAAACTCTCCCTCCGTCCATCAGGATGTCGGTGGCAGACTTCCGTCAGAACTTTGAGGTAATCGAGCTGTGCCACCTGAGCGACTCACTCAGCTTACCAGGATACAGCGTGCGGCCGTGGCACTGCACAATGCATCATGGGAAGTGGTTGTCAAACATTTCAGCAGGGGGTCCTCCAAGTGGAAGTAAGATTAAAAAATAAAAACGGAGCACTAAGTACATCAGGTTTAACTGTCAAGCTCAATAATTTAAGCCTTTCAACAAACAGTATGCATTATCTCATATTGTCCTCTATACTTCCATTGCCCACTGTGGCCACTTTCCATCCCTAGGTTGGAGTTAGCCGAGGATCAACTTATTCAATATTGACAATATTACTTTTGAAATCCTTGTGTGGTTTGTCTTTCTGAGTATATATTTTGTATGCATGCATTAATGCATGTGTATCTTTCCAGATTTGTTCTGGCAGAATCCCCAGTTCAACCTGACTCTGTTGGAGGAGGATGATGACCCATTAGACCCGAACGAGACCTGCTCCTTTGTGGTGGCTCTGATGCAGAAACACCAGAGACGCACACGGGCTAACCTGGCAATAGGACTCCAGATATACAAGGTACACACACTCATACGCATACCTACGTACGTATACATACACACAAAAGCAAACACAAACACACGTGCTGAGATATAAATGTGCACACATGGAAGTAACTCTCACACACACACACACAGTAACTCCATAACTGGACTGATAGCAAAGCTCCCTTTTTTAAATCGGAATTAAGAAGTTAAATTACCTCCAGTTTTAACTGCTGACCAGCACACCTTTTACATTTCTGTAGACATTAGACATTTTAAGTACACACGATTAAGTATTTTATGCATAGCAATGGAAATTGATAACATGACCTCAAATAACTTTGCCAAGTATTTATAGAGAGAATCACAAAGTGCCCAGATTTGAACCCTGGGGAAAAAAAGAACCAATCTAGAGACACCCATGTGTTTCTCAGTGTGATCTAACAGTATGTGTTGGATGAGGATGAGATCAAATAGCAATGATACTGCGGCGTGTACGCATGTGTTCTCTCTACAGGGTCATTCTGAGAGTAAATACCTGTCCTCGCTGGACCTGAGTTTGCGCTGGCCCGTCCTGAAAACAGAAGGTTACACCCAGCGATGTGAGGTTGTGCTCCGTGGTCGCCTAGCACCCGGCCATTACATCATAGTCGCCTCCACCTCAGTGCCCAATAAGGAGGGATCCTTCCTCCTCCGGGTTCTAACAGAGAAGGGCAACGCAGTCACGTGAGTGGTCAATCTGTCTGATTGGATAACGGGTTGAAGTTACTTATCAAATTCATGGTTCATTTCATTTGCACAAACAACTGTGCAAAGCTGCTTTCAAAAAGATGCTCAACCCAAAGGAATGTTTATTCCATGTTTGTGTCTTGTGGTATTAATTGATGTTATTTGGTTGAGTACAGAGCTGCAGTTTAGAGGCTTGAGTGTTAATAGAGGAGGAAAGTCAACTCTGACCCACATTAGGATGGAATCCAGAGGATTGCCTATGTTTCTAGAAGGAAATTTCAATAAGGATTAGTGGTTATACAACATACTACCAGTATGTAGATGATCAACAGTGTTTCTATTCTCCTAACAGAAAGTTGAACCAGTTCATTTAGATACAACATTTATTGAGAGGAAGGTTTCGTCTATCATCTCACTGACCTCTTCAGTCTCAACTGCCTGCATGTGTCCAGATGAACTGATTCACCTTTCTGTGATTTCCTTACCCGGATTATTGAGCATGAGACACACAAGCAGTGTATTGGTTCACACTGAATTCACCTCAAAAAGATGCTTCATGTAACAGTCACAGAGAAAAACTGTGTATGATGTGATGTCGTCTCTTCTAGTCCAGCGAAGCCGGCGACACAAGACATCTCTCAAATAACACAGGTGGGAGACTGTGTGTCCGCCTGTCCATCAATCTGTCTTTTTTCTGTCTTTCCCTACCGGCCGGTTTATGTCTGTCTGCCATTCTGTCCATCTATTGTAACATTTCCCCATCCTTCTGGTTCATCTAAACATAACACACATAGACCAGAGAAAAAAAGAACATTGAAGCAAACAAACAGACCTGGAAATATCTTTCACCATGATACTTTCCCTCCTCCATGCCGATGAATTAGCTCCAGCTATTGTGTTCCAACAGTGTTTTCTCCTCGCAGCCTTCCTCTCCAAATCCAGCCACCCTCCCTTCCCCTAAATCTACCAGACGTCTCTTCAAGAAGCACTGCAACAGGGTGAGAAATGACTACATCCAACTACTCAAACCGGTGATCGATATGATAGTTATACCAGTTATGAACATTATTCACACGTACTTTGTTCTGGTTGAACTGGTTTGGGATACCCGATGGATGGGCTCTGCCAAATAAAGGGATGTCTTAAGCTGCAGATGAGAGAGGTCCATTTCACGTGTCATGATCAGGCCCCATGTTGTGGGGATGGATATGAACGTAGATGGAGTTTGGAGGATCAAGGCCAGATGCCCTTCCTGACACCCTGCAGTGGGTTCAAACCCACAGCTTCTGGCTTGTCGGTTCCCAAATTTGCCAATCACATGAAACTGATTTAGTTGACTCGGTGATTGACAGTGTGCTGACGTTACCTTAAATTCTATTTCTTTAGCTAATCCCACAAAGCAGAACCTTCTCCCCTGGGTTTTTTCTATGGAGATTTCGAGGTTGAAGGGATTGTCAAAGGGTATCTTTGTATGAGTCTATTGACCAGGACACCACCCGTATCTCTTGTTTTGTAAATGTTTGTATCTTTTCTCTGTGTTTCTCCTCCCTAGCAGAAAGGGACCTGCAAACCAACCGAGCTCCACAGTCTGCTGACCGAGGCCATACAGGGTGGAGGTCAGTGATGGGAATCAGAAATTCAGGATTTTTGTTAAGACAGTCAACGTGTCACCCAGCTCATTGGTCAAACAGCAGAGTGTCATTCAGCCAATAAGTAAGCCAGCTAGTCAGTGGGTGGATCAGCCATCCAACTTTCAATAGTCTGTTATAGATTCCAAGAGGAGCCGAGAAAGTGGAGGCACTGAAATTCAGATGAAAATCTAAAATCACAGCTGTGCTTTGTTCGTGATTTGACTCAGCTACCATCAAAATTCATTCATTCATCCATTGCCAACTGCTTAACCGAAGTTTTATCTTGGGTTCATGCTGGACCCCGTCCCAGGAAAGAGGTGGATAAACACCTTGGACAGGTCTCCATTCCATCTCAGGCCAGGTAGGGGGGATTAAGGCCAGATGCCCTTCCTGACGCCCTGCGGTGGGTTCAAACCCACAGCCTCTGGCTCATTAGGTCCCACAGCACATGCTCTACTACTGAGCTACTACGGTCCCTACCATCCAAATTCCATCCCTTGAATCTTCCTGTGGAGCGTTTACAGATCACTACCAAGGGAGTCAGAGATTAATATAGTTCATGTAGCAGGAAGTTGGAATAGCACAACTTCCTGTCCAACACATGATGCACTCTCACTTGCATGTATGTGTGTGCACACAAGTTCCCAATGATCTCTGCTTTCTGCTCAACTTGTATGTGAACATGTGATTTCCTGTGTGTGTGCTCATGTGTCTGTGTATGGGCAGGGGTATCTGTGAGTGTAAGCATTGATCTGCATTAGTGTGACAGTGTGTGAACTGAGCTGTCTGTGCAGTGTTGGCAGGCAGTGAGAAGAAGCTGGAACTGGAGCATTGCAAGAGCCTGGTGGCCCTCACGGATGTATCCTTCCTGTGGGAGACCACATGAACAGTACTTGGATAGAGAGATCGTGTGTGTGTGTGTGTGTGTGTGTGTGTGTCTCTGGTACCTACGTGATGCCTTCTCAGGTCGTCAGAGCATCGTGAGGGAGGCGGGGAGATGCTGGGTTGTCATAGAGAGGATTCTCACACCTTCACACCAGTGGCCAACATAGGAGCTGCCTGTCCACAGTCTTTGGCCTGTGAGAGGAAACTCACATTGACACCAACATGCAGACTACACACTGACCTGAAACTGAACCCAGGAGCCCTTTATTGGAAGACTAACATGCGGCCCACTACAACCACCTTCATGACAACCCATAGCATCTCTTTCTTTGGAAACAGTTTGACTCAGGAGCTATATTTCAGGGCAGTCTCATTGTTTTAGCAGGTTAACATCTCACACAGCAGCGGTGTCCTTCCAGCCTCTCTTCTACAGAAAAGCCTGTGTGTGACACGGGTTACTGGACACAGACTGGACCTGCGTTTGGACCAGTCATAGCTCCAGACTAGGGTCACGGCTAAATGCTGGGTTGTCATGGTTCAAAAATAACCAGAGTGGTCCTTAACTTTAGTTCTGCAATGTTTTGATGACAGTAGGGAGGAGGAGGAGGAGAAGCAGAAGAAAAAGAAGAAGCAGCAACAGCTTTATATATATATGTCATTGTTCACACACACAATGAAATGTGTTCTCTGTATTTAACCCATCCTATTGTATGGGAGCAGTGAGCAGCCACAATGCCCAGAAGCAGTCAGGGGTTCAGTGTCTTGCTCTGGGACACTTCAACACACTTTCTGTAGAGACAGGGGACAGAACCACCAAATCCTATGATTACTAGATGACTGCCCTACCTCCTGAGCTATGCTGCATTTCAAAAATATGACATCAAATATGAGATGCAAGTGATTGATTTCAAAAGGAATCAGGATTTTTTAACAGTATATTTTTCTCTGTTTCACCACTGATCATACTCAATGAGGATCTTCAATCCAAACCTGATTGAAATAACCCGTGTTCCCCAAAATCTAACACGGTGTCAAACGTGTAAAATCAAGGTTATACCTCGTGTTGTTCCATTCACAACAAAGGCAAAAACCTTTTGTTTCTAGCAGGTTGCTGCTTTGGTGTGAGAGGGGTGTAATTTAGCTTCCATACCTTGTTCTCCTTCCTTCTCAGTTCTCATTGATATCGATTAAATCCATTTCCTTGACTTTTACCCCCTCAAGAGGAAAGGCATGGCCCAGCTGGACTGGCAGGGGTTTCAGAACCTTTGGGATAAAATCAGGAAGTGGACGGTGAGGTCAACACAAAGGTCAAATGGCAATTTACACTCATAACCACTCTGAAATAATTGTGTTTGCTCACACCTCAACAAATAAGAAGTTAAATGATCCAGGAATAGGCCGTTTGACCTGACCGTGGTAGCTCAGCAGTAGAGAATGTATTTCTGGAACTGATAAGCCAGATGTTACAGATGTGAACCCACCGCAGGCATCAGGAAGGGCCTCTGGCCTTAATCCCTCAAACTCCATCTCAGTCCATGTCCACCCCCACAACATGTGGACTAAAGGTGACATGTAAGGACGGACCTCTCGCTCACAATTTAATTTAAAACACCCCATATGTCCACTGCACCCTTCCTGAGCTTTTGCTGAGGATATTTTTATGCCTCATTGACTTTGATTGCTAACATTTGATGTTTCTCATGTTTCTCTGTTGCTGGTTCTGAGAGCTCGTGTTTCTTCTGAATGAAGCTCTATGGAACGAGGACAGCTTAGCTCTGCATTCACTGAACATGGCCTCTCTGTGCTCTCCTTCAGGACATCTTCCTGACATTTGACAGGGACAAGTCTCAGCAGCTGGACTATCTGGAGGTCAAACCCGCCCTAAAGGCTGCAGGTAAAATGGGCTGAGCAGCACCAGATGTATCTTGAGGCCCTCTATCAGTAGTATGTTTGTCACGTGGTACTGGTGTTGGTCATGGCATGTATTCATGGTTCTGTGTAAATGGATTGGCCACATGCTTGAATGGTCGCCAGACTAGAAAAGCGTTATACGATGATTCATTCATATACCAGAGAAATGCCTTTGGCCAACATGGTGGAAGACAAAACACATTGCTTCCAATTTACTCTTAACATAAGTTGTGGACAGAACAGAACTGGTAGAGCCCTTTGGGAAGTGATGAGGCAGACACTGCAGGTCTGAGCCCTCCACAGGCGTAAGGAGGGGCATCCAGCCTTGATCCCCCAAGCTCCATCTACGTCCATGTCCATGTCCACAACACGGGGACAACACTTCCTGTACATCCATTTTGCTAGGATGTACAGGAATACATTTTACTTGCATGTCCATCTTACCTGCAGTGATTCTGATTGTGGTCTTCGTGTGTTTGCTTCCAGGCATTGTGGTGGACGACTTTGTGATGGAGCTGATCGGCCTGAGGTACACGGAGCCGGACATGACCATCAGCTACCCTGGCTTCCTGTACCTGCTGATGAAACTGGACAGCATGATCTGTAATGGAGAGGGACGGGGGAAGGGGGATGGGTTTGAATAGTGGATGTTCGATATTAAGTCTTGGAACAGCCCAAGTAGAATACAAAGAAATAAATTAGTTTTACTGAGGGCTTGCGGTAGCTCTGTGGTAGAGCACATGTTTCAGGAACTGACAAGCCAGAGGCTGCTGCTTCAAACCCACCGTGGGGCATCAGGAATGGCATCCAGCCTTAATCCCCCAAACTCTACCTAAGCCCATGTCTAGCCCCACAAGATGGATGAAGAAAATGGATGCTTATATCTATCCATCTCCTCATCACTCAGAAGGTCATATCATGAGATGTCCATGTTTAAATGTCCCAATTAAGTCCCCACATTTTGGGGGTGGACACTGATTTAGATGGAGCTTGGGGGATTGAGGACAGATACCCTTCCTGATGCCCCACGGTGGGTTTGAACCTGCAACATCTGACTTGTCAGTTCCTGAAACACATACTCTATCACTGAGCTACTGCGGCCCCTCAGTGGGCCATTTACATCCTGTGAAAATACATTTTGTGCTTTGTTTTCACTTACTGGGGTGCTAAGAGGGGTGGGGCTTGTCTCAGGGTGACACAGTGAAGGCCAGGTTTAGACAATGGCAGGATGTGATATTTTAGGGATGACTTTAACTCTCTACTTCAAGGTTGTGTGTCTCTCCACAGCAGGCCAGTGTACAGTAAAATGTGTGTGTAGATATTTAAGTACTATGCCATAGGACAAAAACAGCTTTTCCCCTCCGGATTTAAAAACCCCACCCATCTAGTACACAGGAAATATCCAACATGAAAGATCATGTACAGTCTAACCGTGGTCTGATTTGTGCGCTCTGCTGTTTTTTTTCTGCTCTCATAGATAAGTTCCAAGCGTACGACATGATTGGGATGGGCACCATATCCCTCAGCTACAGACAGGTATGAGCACAGACTTGAGATTCTCATCCTTCCACGAAGGTGGAATGCCTCGTGTTTTGTCCGGAGGACAATGTTGAGAGATCAAAAACAGACTCTTGGAGAGAGACTGATGGAATTGGTGCCTAATGTTTTCTCGCTTTAATTTCAGTGGCTCCACATGACCATGTTTAACTGAGCTGAGCTCCTCCTTCCCGCCTGGCCGGCTGGACTCCTGCCCTTAGCAACATGCTTGAGTTTGTTTTATTGCCCTTTAGTTTATTTTGGTTAAGACTTGATTGTTTTCACATGGCCTTCACATCATTTCAGTGTAAATAAATGGAAAGTATATTTTCAGGTTGAAATGTTCTTAGCAAAAATATAATGAATGCCATAATACATTTATTAAGAAGATTCCCTTATCAGTCCCACAAGGGAAAATTTGGAATTCTCTGCATTTTAACCCATCCTATTGTATGGGAGCAGTGAGCTGCCACCATGTGGCGCTCAGGGAGCAGTCAGGGGTTCAGTGTCTTGCTCAAGGACACCTCCACATGCTTTCTACAGGACTGGGGATCGAACCTGTGACCTTCTGATTGCCAGACGACTGCTCTACCCACTGACCTATGCCGCCCCATAATGTATTCAATAAAAGCCATGCTTTGTAGTGTCACACTTGTTTTTTGTCTTTAAACATTCATCATATTCATCCATCCATCATCAACTGCTCATCTGACATCAGGTCATAGTCATGCTAGAGCCTATCCCAGTGCTCATTGGGTGAGAGGCGGGGAAATACCCTGGACAGGTTTCTATTGCATCACAGGGCTTGAGCTGTTAGTGGTTTAATGTCTTGCTCAAGGACACTTCAAAATACTTTTAGCAGAGGCTGGGGATCAAACCACCAATCTTCCGATTACTAGAGGCCCTACCTTCGAGCTGTGCTGGTCTTTGGAAAGCATTTTCAAATAGGAGCGGGTTTGTTTCTCACTGGACTGGGTGTGTAATTAGGTACTTATCATTTTGCAGGGGTTTTATTTGTTCCATAAGCCAAAGCAGCCGATCAGGCCTTGAATTATGGGACATGGTGGTGATGGAACTCGTGTTCCTTGGACAAGCGGTGGGGTGCAGGAGAGGAAGGTGC
Organism: Regalecus glesne; assembly: GCA_900302585.1. Classification (NCBI taxonomy): domain Eukaryota; kingdom Metazoa; phylum Chordata; class Actinopteri; order Lampriformes; family Regalecidae; genus Regalecus; species Regalecus glesne. Next base: position 9,531 of record OMLC01055905.1, read on the forward strand.
TTCGGAGTGCATCCATGTTGTCACAAGAGGTGTTTACACACACACACACACACACACACAGTTCTGCCTGCCACCTGGTGGCTGGTGTGACAGGAAGATGCAGACAGGAAGAGATGGAGATGGATGATCTGCTGTGGTGACTCCTAACAGGAGCAGCTGAAAGAAGTAGCAGTAGTCATAGTTTTAGTAGAATAGCAGTACTACTAGTAGTAGCAATAGCAGGAGTAGAATTGTGCTGTACAACAAGTCCATTTAACATTTAGTAGCAATGGTACAAGTTTAATCACATGATGCTGAAACACTGCATTAAACACTGACCTAAAAAAAATAATATGATTTTCATTTGCACTTATCAGTGCTTAATTTGTACATCTGGAGGTGGCAGAGCAAAAAGTACTCCTATGACAGAGACAACCAAAGCCTCTGAGACATCCTGGAGCGCAAAAAAACGTTAAAAAAATCTCACCAGTGTTGCATTATGGTGGTAAATAACCCATTAGGCCTAATTTACCCCTCCTCTTTTTTTGACAGACAAATCATTGATGTGATTGGATATTATCGCTTGTGAATAGTAAGGACAACTTTTTGTGTAGCAATACAAGAGGTGCCGGATCCCTGGAAATAGGTCCCAGAGCGCAAGCAGTTCAAAGCCAAGAGGTCCTGGAGCTAGCTCCAGCTAGCTTAAACACAAATTAAGCACACTTACTCAGCAACTGATGCATCTCATACGTTAGTATCCAAGTTGACCAGCACTGATGATTCTGCCCCGATACCTCTTCGAGCTGAATCAGTGATCAACCCCTAAATGTTAGTGCAGAAAGAGGCTGTCAACTCATATAGAACTTCTGGTTTGTGTATTGTGGCATAATCACCTGCCTCATCTAGAGACTGTATCTCTGGTGGCTCTGGCAAAGTTTCACCATGCAGCACTGATCTTATGGCTGAAGGTAGACTTGGATGTCCATCCATCCATCCATCCATCGTCAACCCTTCCCTTGCAACATCTACTAGCTCTGTTTGGGAGAAGACTTGGATGTCCAGTAGCTTATTTTTAACAGAGCAGTCAGATGCATCGGTGAGGCAGAAGGAAGAGTCCGTCAGATGATCCTTCCTTTCTTCAAAGTTTCTTTGAGCCAAGGTCGAAGGGTGACTGCATATGTTACACAACAAATGTGAGGATCCCAGGGTTCATCTTGTTGGTCACCGATATTACAACCAAAGCAGGGCTCACAGATTTGCTTGTGCAGTCAGTAAAGCTGCATCTCTGAGCCTTAAGCTGAAGCCACTGCAATGTTGATGAGATATTTCTGTTATAATAAATCTTCCTGAAGACAATAAATGCCACCACGGAGTACACTCCTTATGAGGAACATGTGCATCAATATGCATTCAAACTATATCAATACATCTATCTGCATAAGGCGGCTGCTGTTACAGTCGGTCTGCATCCATCCTAAGGAAGGCCGGGCACAGGACAACACCTGCATAGCACCTGCAGTGAGTCCATGCCTAGGCAGGCATGGAGCAAACAAAAACAGCTTCCTCTATGGGCAAAAGCCCGGTAGTGACCTAGAATAGGACAGAAAATAGGTTATATCTAAAAAAAAATGATAAATGATACTAAAATTTTAAGGAGCTGCATAGCTCAGGAGGTACGGCAGTTGTCTAGTAATCAGAAGATTGGTGGTTCATTTCCCGAGTATTTCAGAAACCCTGTCGAGGTGTCCTTGAGCAAGACACTGAACCCCTAACTGCTCCCCGAGTGCCATATGGTGGCAGCTCACTGCTCCTATACAATAGGTTGGGTTAAAATGTAGAGAATTTCCAAATTTCCCCTTGTGGGGCTGATAAGGGAATTTATTTATTATGTGAAAGCCAAAAACCCTTGTAAAAACCCAAGTGTTTGGGATGCCAACTTATCATTGACCAGAATTTGTATAGATTATTACTATTGCAAAATTATGAAGTCAGTGAGAGAAAAACCACACGAGAGCTGTGTATGTAGAATTACATTTATTGTGAAAAGTGTTGACTGAGGAAAATTACCTGGTTGAAAAAGAGCCTTTGTGGATGTGTG
>OMLC01055906.1:0-10187 GCA_900302585.1 Regalecus glesne
CTCAGGTCAGGGTGATGTGGCACCAGTCCCTCACAGGGCTCTCATTCACACATAGGCAGTGCTGGATGTGGGCAGTGCTGGATATGAACATTACTGGATGTGGGCAGTGCTGGATGTGGGCAGTGCTGGATGTGGGCAGTGCTGGATATGAACATTACTGGATGTGGGTAGTGCTGGATGTGGGCAGTGCTGGATGTGGGCAGTGCTGGATATGAACAGTACTGGATGTGGGCAGTGCTGGATATGAACATTACTGGATGTGGGCAGTGCTGGATGTGGGAAGTGCTGGATGTGAGCAGTGCTGGAGCAGCAAATAGCCAAGCTTCACCCTGATCTGCTAGCCAGTTGGATGCCACATGCCAAACTACCCTTCTCACTCACACACCATCCCTCTCCTCCACTTGTCTGTAGAGCAGCCTGTCCATTTCTCACAGACCCACCAACCTCAGCTTCCACAGTGCTAGACTAGTTAACACGGCCAACATGTTCCACGTGCCTCCTCAGTTTGTCTCCTCGTGACTCAGAGGTCATCCTCCACCCTGGGTCTTCATCCCGGGATGAGCCATTACAGACTGCCACTGGGGTAGGAGCGGTGGTCGGAGGTTGGGTTCAGCAACTCAGTGATCTTCATCAGAGTCTCTTAGCAACCGGCATTCTGCCTTTAGACCAGAATGCCCGCGTATTTGCTCTCTGTAAATATAGAGGCCTCGCTCGGAGAGGGGACGGTAAATGGCTTTTCTATACCAGGCTTGTGCTGTAGACTACAGGACGGCTTTGATAATGGTAGCTCTGACCGGCTTGGTCATCATATCCACATTACTAGAAAAGGTCTATTTCATGTGTCATGACTAGTCCCCATGTTGTGGGGGTGGACACGGACCAAGCTGGAGTGTGGGGGATTAAGGCCGGATGTCCTTCCTGAAACCCCACGGAGCAATTGAACCCAGGACACCTGGCTTTTTATTTCCCGACATGTGCGGTCTACCATTGAGCTACCATGGCCCTCATATCCACATTACTATCCATCCATCCATCCATCCATCCATTGTCAACCGCTTATCCGAAATCGGGCCTCGGGGGAACTGGAGCCTATCTCTGTTCTCATTGGGTGAGAGGCGGGGTACACCCTGTATAGGTCACCAGTCCATCACAGGGCAGAGCAGTTAGGGGAACAGTGTCTTGCTCAAGGACACCTCGACACGCTTCTCTGCAGGACCGGGGATCGAACCCGCAACCCTCCGATTGCCAGGCGACCGCTCTACCCACAGAGCCATGCCGCCCCTTATTATTATTATTATTGGGGTGGGTATGTGACATAGAAAGGCGGTGATACAACCTCGTTTGGAACTAGCAATTAAATCCACAGCAGGTAATAGACCATCTTTCCCCTTATTCTTGGAAATCGTGAATTATTGAGGAGTAATCTTTCCCAAGCAATATAACATCAACACTTCCATTTCTCTCTCTTTCTGCAGACATACAGTATTCTTCACATTGGTGAATCAAATTCTGCTTATGTTTGACTCTTCAGTGAAGTTATTTTCAGACCAATAAGACTTTAACACAGTATATTTTTTCCTGGAAGGACTATTTTTAGTATTCTAAACTAAAACATTGTCAAGAGTCCTCTTTGAATGCCTTAAAATGGCAAAGCTTCAATTTCTTAAGAACTTACTTAATATTCCATGCATCACTTGTCTTTCAAATAAATAATTGAAGATTTTTTTCTTAGAGGGATGCTTGCACAGTCGTCTAGCATGGCAGTATGCCCCTAAGGGTAGTCTGATCAAATCAGATAACACCATCATCCATAGCCTACAGTAGGATATATAAATATTTGACAAGGCTTAAATTAGCTCACCATCAGGACAGGTACAGTGGAAGTGGAGGTTGTTATAAGTTTCTTATCAAATCTAGCTGTGACATTTGAACAGCAGAAGGGAATCATGAGCTGGTGTCAGTCCCCTGCTCTGTAGTTTTCACAGTTTAATTTCTCTGCTCATGTCCTCCTTTATGTTACTTCCTGAGTTTCCGCCTGTATCTGTTCTAAATGTAATCCATCTAATTTCCAATAAAACACAGGAATGATAGGATTCAGCCAGTACATAACTTTCAACCTGAACCTTGCATACCAACAAATGTCTAAATTTCAATCTCTAAACAATTTTCACTGTCTAAATTTCACATGCTATGTCATGCTAAACTATATAGTGCGGTATGTGTAGCAAGAAGACTGCCCTCTCACCGGTGGCTGGGGTGTGTGGTTACCCTTGCTGATGTGATGGACTATCCCAGAGATGCAGAGAGGGCCAGCAAAGCCTAGCAAGTCAGCTAGAAAGCGGAAGGTGATGCTGAGGATTAGGGGCCGACCAAATGCTCTCCGCAGGCCCTGCCAGATCCACTTGGGCCCCTGGGGTGCTGTACCTTGAGGTGTCTGGATGTATTTTAAGAGATTGAAAGACATAAGACAGAAGAAGCAGACTGTAATGTATCTAAGAAGTATGAGATTTCCAGATGCACGGTATTATATTTGAATTATTGCTACTTGTCTACAGTAAACTAAAAGGCATCTCTTAGCTTTCTGTTAGTGGAGGTAAAATTAAGTAATGTTTTACCACATTTAGATTACTGGGACAATACTTGACAGAAAATGAATAGTGCTTTTGCCTTTAATGAATAATGTAACTAATTATTTTTCTAGTAGTGCACAGATTTTTACTATTTCACAGTGGTGCCAGTTCTCTGTAGAGTGGCACTAGCAGCAGATGACAAGAACTAGGCAAATATGACAAAAAGGCTGTTAACTGAGAGAGGGAATGTGATTGCTTGGATGAAAACAGTGAAATCTACGGTAAATCTGAGATCACTGCAATAGAAGCCTATAGAATAAAGGCAAGCTTTAGCTCTGGGGGCTCATTTTAAACAATTACATATTTTCTTCTTTCAGCTTGTTCCCCATTTTTTAGGGGTTGCTACAGTGGATTTTAGTTTCCATCAGTACCTCAAGAGGACCTTGCACCAATGGTGACAATGGTTAAGCTGGGCCTCAAGCAATTTGGTGTGGAGTTGGCAAAATTTTACATTAGATACCCTTCCTGACACAACCACTAACCCTAAATCCTGACCATGTACAAACACTAAAACCAAATGATGGTCCCAAATCAAAACAGTAAAATACCATCAAACATTATAAAGATAGAATAAAATACAGCACAAAGGCCATCCAAAATGTGCTGAATGTGATCCAAGATCCTAAACATTTAAATCACTTCAATATTTTAAGGAATTTTCAAGACAAACCTGAATGAACTGTAAGAGCTGCTGATTAACAGTAACCCTAACTCCCCCAGAAAAAAACAACAACAATGGCTTGGTTTAAGCAAGTTAAATCAGTAAGTCAGCACAGTGGGATCTGAGGAAACATCTGGACAATCATGATGCTGTAAACAATCCCAAAACATCCTCTGTGTTCTCTAGATATGTAAATGTGAGTGCTGAATCCTTCCCAGGGCTGTGAGGATAAACGTGACCGTTATCATCTCTCTCGTTTTCATTCGAAGCTTTTATTCAACTTCAGCTGATAAACATAATACATATCATCACCAAACATGTGCACTCACCCAACACCCTACCTTGAATGCAGAGATAGAGAGGGGAAACCATTCGCTCCCACACATGTGGTGACACACAGAGCAATGCTTGCTTCCCATGAAGTGTAGCGCTTTCACCCCCACAGGGGTCGAGATGTCACCTCGTTCACAGTGGAATAGGAATGACCCGCAACCTCTTAGCTTCTCTTTAAACATCTCCCACCCACCTCTCATCTCCCTCACTACCATTTTTATTCCCCCACCCCTCCTCTGGGATCCTTCCATCTCTCTCATCTTTCTTTTCTGCCGGAAGGAAGCAGAGTTGTGTTCACACACCGGACACACACGCAGCAGTGACGGAGCTCTGTGACATTTCATGCACACTGGAAAACAATGACCCTATAACAGCCCTTCACCTCTGACCTCCTGGCACGTGCCCCAAGAGTGCAAAAAGGAAGAGACAGCAAGAGACTGGGAGATAAACGGAGAGACAGATTAAGAATCAAAGATTCTGAAATGGGAAGAAGAGATGTGACAATAAAAAAAAATGAGAAAGGAAAAATATAGGAATGAATATGGCTTATTCTGTGAGAAGATTTTCCAGGTGAAAGAATGAATAATCAATGATTTTATCTGCCAAAGACCTCAGTAAGCTGTTGCTAGAATCCCAGAACATCCATTAAGGAAAAAATTAAACAGAAATATCATCAAGATTAGCTACACCTGTATTTCAAATATCCATCAATTAATAACATCCCATGACACAGGCATCATGATCAAATGGAAGACCACCTCAACACAGCCAGGCATCCCCAGGTGTAACTGTTATGTGAATGGTAAATTTATGTATATATGTATATGTATGTATATATGTTACGATCATCCATTTACAAGTACCCCCCCCCAAAAAAATCCATCTTGTTTAGAAAAGTTGCACATACATTGTAGAACATAATGGATCAAGGCCTGGCAGTGCAATGGAAGAAGCAGTATGCCAAGTTGTGAGATTTGGCATTTAGCATAAATGTTTGTGACAGATGAAATTGGAAAATCACGGTCATTCAGACACCGAGGGAGCGGAAGCGAGGGGAGGAGATGATGTTGAAACACTTCTAGTGTGCTTGGAAACCATTTTAAGGGGGAAGAGAGGGGGGAAAAGATGGAGAGAGGTTAGAAAGAGCGAGAGAGAGTTTATGAGTTATGTTTATGAGTTCATGTGTATGCAGACGTAAGCGTAGGGGAAGACGTCAGTATTTATGCTTCCGAGTATAAATACTGAGTGGACATATATGGTCCCATTTTTATGGTTAAACTGGAGCTGAGATATTACATAAACATAGACTGATCAGTCACATAGCACAGGGAAAAGGATCTAATGTTTCCAGATGCCATCATTGCACTTCTCTGAGGGAATGTTGAAGGACTAAACAACAAAAGACAAAATAAACAATACGCTGAAAATTGAGCTCTATTAAGATGTTTGTTAATACTGGAGTGAACAGCAAGTCGAATAACTAATCAAGAGAAAAAAGTGATACAGCAAAAATATTTTCACTCTTTTCTTTTTCTTTGCAGTACACAAAACAACAACCATTACTACCACTATTTAAGGAACACTAATGGTAATGACCTCACCAGAAAACTGATGTACTCAAACACTACTCCTCTTTTTAATCTAAAGATCATTTCTTTTACAGCCAGTCTTATTTCTATGACTTTGTCCATCCATCCTTCTATCAGTTCCATAAGTGGACCCCAAACTCCCCTTTCACTGGCCACATCAATCAGCTCTGACTGGGGGATGGATCCCAAGGCATTCCAAGGCCAATCTCCTCCCAGCTGGACATGCTGAACCCAGCCTATTGTTGTGTGGTATCAATGTATTGTTTATAAGAAGGGGAGGGGGGGGTGAATGCAGTCAGCTCAGACTGAAAACGTCACCTGTTTGAGTGACAAAACGTTTCCGAATAGACTTCTGATCCAGTTGAACTGATTCACCTCTTTTTGGGATCATAACCAGTGACAACAATAATGGCAAAAAAATATGTATTTATCTTTTACCGGTTAAGACCACATGACCAAGACCGATGGAATTTGTTCTCTGCATTTAACCCATCCTATTGTATAGGAGCAGAGAGCAGCCAGCATGTTGCGCTCAGAGAATTAGACCCACATTGTTAAAAAACAAAAACTCTATTATTCTTAACACCTAAACTAAACACAAGTCAGTCAGATGGAACTCTAACCTTCTGATCTTCAAAAGCCTTGCGCAGCTTCAGGTAGTTGGTGAGGGCTCTCATGGCGATGGGCAGCTTGCCGATGACCTTGAGGTCGATGGGTCGTCTGTGAGCGGAGGTAATGAATGTGTTCATCCACCAGTAGGTGGCCTTGGACAGTAGGTTGACAAAAGGCTGAAGGAATCGAACACCCAGGTCCTGCAGGTCCTCTGGGGGCTTCACTTCCATGGGGTTGGCGAAACACATGTAGCGCTGTTACAAGGGATGAGAAACATGACAGGTGAAGAGAAATATGATGTACTCATGCACTTACATAACTGGTGCACATACAAAAACTGAATATTCTCTCAACTACATAAATAGTAAATCAATCTTAACAGTATAACTGGAGATAATTATAACTATTTCAAGTTCCGCCTCATTGGATATAAAAGCTATAAACCCTGATTTACAGAAATCAATAGAATACAGGGGTGATAGCTAAGTGGTAGAGTGGAGGCTTCAGGAACTGCCGAGCCAGATGTTGTGGGTTCGATTAAGGTATCCCACCTTAATCCCCCATGCACGTAAGTCTGTTTCCACCCCCACAATGTGGGAACTCATCATGGCACATAAATATGGACCTCAGAATAGAATAGAATCAAATAGACTAGAATATGCGTTTCCTTTGCACCACATATTTCAGTGAATATGCTATTCTTTGTTTGACTAAGAGCAATACTGCTATTCCAGACAAGTAAAATAAAGCAATGATTGCCTCTGTGCTCTGGGAAGACTGGGTTAGTTATCTGCTGACAAAAATGAACTATCAAGCAGACTTGCACCTGTAAGGGCAATACATGCATAAAATATGCTTACTTCTAATATTTGATTGTGTTTAACTCTAGTCTATATTGCTTAGATTATCAAAGCTCACATGTAATGGAACAAAGGTAGTGTTGTAAAAGTCTTTTCCATGCAGATATGTAAAAGAAACTTCCTGAGTGTAGTAAAATATGCACACCGTAAATAGAGAAACATCCTTGATGGGATGCATCGTGAAGACATGAGATAAGGAAAAGAACAAACAACAGGCCTGTGAAGGCAATTCATAAATGTTTGCTTACTTTTAATCATTGTCATGTATAAGCTGTACCATGATGCTTAAATCTTGAGTGGTAAATCATAGATAGTGCCATTGAAGGCCTTCTCCATTTTAATTAGACAAAGCCTAACAGTCCTGAAGAATTACGAGCTGGAAGATGGGGACGAACTGGTGACCTGTCCTAGGTATTTAACCGCCTTTCGACCAATGAGCACTTAGATAGGCTCCAGTTCCCCTGCTGTGCAACATTGGATAAGCAGTTGATAATGGATGGATGGAAGATGAGGATGAGGAATGGCCTGATGAACAATGACATTTTTGAGCAATTTATGTTATCTATCAGGACAGTCCAGAAACCAAGATGAGCTATTTCTTCCAAACAGGGTAGAGGTCCATTTTACATGTTACGATGTTCTCCACATTGTGGGATTAGACACGGACTTGGAGTTTTGGGGATTAAGGCCGGATGCCCTTCCTGACCTCCCACGGTGGGTTCAAACCCACTGCATCTGTTAAGAATTACATAAACATACTCCAACAAATAAAAAGCACAGACCCTCAAAAAAGGCTTGCTGGACAACTCAAACATGTCACAATTTGAGAAAAGGCACAATATAACCAGTTTCTTCTGCAATCAATACAACAAGACTGGAACCAGCAGAGTAGAACTAAATAGATTGGCCTCTTCATTTAGCACGCATTGAGTTCAATTACAGGTTAAAATGAGAGGTGTTTCAATGGGATGGAAGAGAGTGTATGGAATAATGGTTTAAAAAGCCTGCAATATCAGGCTATTATTTGATCAAAAATAGCATCATGAAAACTCTGCATGTCTCCTCATTCCTTTTCCAAGACCTGCAGTGTTGAGAAGCCCTGTGTTTTGAAAAGCTCATTTTACAGCACTTTCCCAGACAAGTGGAAACATTTACACATCGATGTCAAAACAAGGACCAAACAGAGAAACAACACTTAATCCAGCCTCCTCCACTTAAATCAACAAGCCCCATTCGATAGACCTGTTGCCAGTGGAGCTGACCAAATTTCCAGTGGGAGCAGAAATAAAAATGAGAAATGGCATGCTACACTTAGGTGGTGTAGGTGGCTATACACATATAAACACAAAATCAAACCACCAGAACCAAGTTCAAGCATCTTTGGTCTACAAGAATTTCACTAGCCGCCTTTACACATGGCAATAACATGCATCTTGTGTCTACATTGTGTCAAGGTGTGATTTAGTCCAATTATGTTTACATCAATTCATACAGATAACTACTTTTTTGTGGACTGCTTTTTAATGTAATGTTGTGTTTGCTATGGGTAAGCATTCATCAAGTTGCTCTGTTATCCTCACATTTTCCCAATTCTTAAATTGATAGAGGAGGAGGTCTTTATCGCTGATATAGCTGTTGTAATCTCAGTTCTCAGTGAACTAAAATGTGGCTACTTTCCATACAGTACTGTTATAGTTTCCTACTGACTAAAACTTACTTTTTTCCAGGAATTGTTCACCTGTGTTCAAATATACACAACAGCAAACATGTTGTGCTTAATATGGATGTGAAATGCAACTGCATTTAGAATAAAATCTGGTTAGAATACAACCGTATCTAGATCCAGAGATGGTTTGGGATATCCGATCATACCCCTTTCTCAGTGCATCTATACTCTACCTAGTGATCCAATAACAATCTGATCTACAAGACACATCATTTGCCTGGGGTAAAGGGGGTAAGGGGTGGCATGGCTCAGTGGGTAGAGCGCTCCCCTGGGAATTGGAAGATTGCAGGTTCGATCCCCGGTCCTGAAGAAAAGCGTGTCAAGGTGTACTTGAGCAAGACACTGTTCCCCTAATTGCTCTGCCCTATGATAGACTGGTGACCTATACAGGGTGTACCCTGCCTTTCGCCCAATGACCCGATTTCGGACAAGCGGTTGACAATGGACGGATGGATGGTAAAGGGGATAATTGATGTTTAACAGACTTTTAATGACCCTTAATAAACATGTATTGATCAGCTGTTTAATATGACACACAAAGCTGTATATGCCCCTTCCCCTCCTCCTTTGTGACTTGCTGCGGGCTGAGACTAATTTGCTACCAGATAAACTCAAGTGATGTTAGCTAATGAGCTCTCATTTTCAATGAGTTTTTTCAGAGTGGTATCAAATGTACTACTTGATCTACTAATATGTTCTTATGTTCTTTGCCCTTTCCACCTTTTGCGGTGGTGTGGTCGTAAATTTATAAATCAAATTTTAGACTTGCTAGTAGCCTGGAATATTGTAACCATGACCCAGGAAAAATGTAGAGCAACTTCTAAATCCCAACTTACCCCCTGCAGAGACCTTCAGACTCCACATTACCCACACACACAAACAAACACCAACACTACATTTATAGCAAGTAGTGCTAAGCACTATGGAATGTCCCACCCTGCAACACACAAACATACCCATGACACACAAAACAGACACATGCAGACAGACTCACCCTGCCCAGGATGACTTTGATCTCCACAGCCAGTAGTAATCCATATAGTAGTACAAGTAGTCCAGTGATGCAGTAGCGTAGCTGCCTGGGACCAATGCCATGTTCTGTGTACTTAGCAAACTTGACGGTCTTCATTATGAAGGCCAACACCCAGTAGATGAAGAGGGCTGGGGAGATTTAGTAGAGATCAGTGAGGGGTGGCAAATCACCAGACAAGCTATTGCACAGCTAAAGTCAGAGATGTACCGAATCTGTTTATCAGTACAAAGATTTACAACATACTCCTGGAAATAAATGTGCAACAGCAAATTTTATTTGTATGAAGCTGATAATATCCTGCTGTATTTTTCAGTTAACTGTCACATCACCTATTGGGATATTTGGATGTGTCTCTGATGTTACATAAAAGAAAGACAAGAGTAATGATGAGATCCACTAAAAGATGCTCATTTCAACCATGACACCAGTGATTACAAAAAATGTTCGAAAATTAAACTGTTCGATGATGCTATCGATTTTTTGATTCATGATTTGCCCCTTGCTGTTCTCTTGCTTTCCACTGGCCCTCCACACAATCATCTCAACATCCCCGCTTTCCTCTCATCTCCATTTTTTCCCTTTTACCATGTCTTTTTCCATCCTCCTCATCTATTTGCCTTTCCTTTCATCCAGTCATAAAAAGCCATCAATAATCAGCACTTTCAGAGTCAACAACTGTAAATGCTCAATATGTATAGAACATGTCAGTGCTTAGTAGCCATGGCTATACAATGGGCATATAT